>PVHP010019307.1:0-23103 GCA_004024765.1 Zapus hudsonius
GGGGGGCTTGAGGTTTAGCTTGTCAGTGTGAGCTCAGCTCTCTCACATGCTGCTATGCTCCACCCGCTGTAGCAGAGGTGATGTCCAGCCTACCATGCTGTCCCCTGCCATCATGAAGCTTCTCCTTAAGACTTTCCTCCCAGCTGGGTGTGATGGAACACACCTTTAATCCCAGCACTCAGGAGGCAGAGGTAGGAGGATCACCATGAGTTCGAGGCCACCCTGAGACTACATAGTGAATTCCTTGTCAGCCTGGGCTACAGGGAGACCCTACCCATAAAAAACAACAAACAAAAAAATCTTTTCTCCCACTAGCTGCTTTAGGTCAGGTGCTTTGTCTCAGCAATGATAAGGTCATGACAGGAAAACTGGTACCAGTGGAATGAGAACCCTACTGCTAGAAACCTGTCTGTGTGGCTTTGGCCATTTGGAACTGATTAGTGGGAGGAATGTGGAAGGATTTGAAATGCTGACCTGAGAGACACCTTGCGATGCATTCAGCAGAGCCTGACAGACCATTCTGGTTCAGAATTGAAAAACCCAAATGCAGATAGAACTTTGGACTATACAGGCTTGGTTTATGATGGGAAGAAAGAATTTTGTACAGACTGGGCTAGAGGCAGTTTGTGTGAGAGGCTTACTGTGTCTGAGAACTTGAGCAGGGTTGAAATGAGAAGAAAGGGAGTGGTATGAGCAGAAGAATAGGGCACAAAAAGAAACAAAACCTTTGGCCCCAAATTGTTGCTCATTCAGCTGAGATTGTTGAGAGATCACCAGCAATAAGTAAGGCTGGGTTAGCTGTTCTGCATTGAGACAGCAGAATTGATGACTTGAAAAGAGGGGGCCTGAATGCTAAAGGAGTGTCCTGCCCTTTAGGGTCAGCTTTATTCCCCCAGGGAGCCCAACTGTTGCTATGGAATATAACAAATGCAGGAAAGAAAGGGGCATTGGATTATCTACATGGTTTGGTTTTTGGAAATGGCCACTGGGTAATTTGAGGTAGGGCTGTTTTGGAATCCATGTGTGAAGGCCCAGTGGAGACCCCAGGAATTCTTGGAGATGCCAGGACTATGGAACAACCCCCAAGGAGAGCTGATAGCTCAGGATGGAGTTTCCCCAGGTTGTGGACAGCCCAGATGGAGGGTGGAATTGGAACCCCAGAGATTTCATTATAGATTCCACATGGACATGGATTACAGAATTTGATGTTTGTTTTAGATCTTGGTTCAATCTTTTCTTGCTCTGCCCAATGCCATCTATTGCTGTATGCATCCTTACTCTGTGTCATTATGTGTTTTTGGCTTTATAAGCTCATAGTTAAAAGAGCATAGATTATGGGGATGCTTGGACAGTGTTGGGGTTGATTAAAAAAACACACTATGGGGACTTTTAAAGTTTGAATGCATTGCATTTTACATCACTGATGATGATCAGTTTATTTTGTCCAGGGGCAGAATGTGGTGGTCTGAATCAGATGTCACCCATAATCTCATGTGTTCTGAATGCTCACTCTTGCTGCTGTTTTCCATCTGCTGTTGTAGAGGTGATGTCCAGCCTCTGCTCATACCATGCTTTCCCCTGACATCATGAAATTTCCCCTTGAGAGTGTAAGGCAAAATATAACTTAAAACCCATCAGCTGCTTTATCCCAGCAATGAGTAGGTAACTACATACTCCCTCTGTGCCTGACATATATAGCAGATCCAAAGTGAATACTAGTGGACAAAGTGGCCAAGCTGTACCCCCCTCAAATCTCAAAGCAACCTATGACTGACTCACTTTGGTCTCTGCTGACTGCCCATGGGAACTGGGTGCTGCCCACATCAGGAAGGCCTAGACCAACAAGACTCTGCATAGGCACTGCAGGAGGAGTAACAGCCATCTCGAGTTGGGTGGGTCACACCTTCCCAGCAGAGTGCTTCACACAACACAAGAACGGAGTGCTCCTGTCACCCTGAGCATCTGGCCACGGGGGACCATGTATGGGTCCCCCCCAGTACCCAGGAGAGAGGGGCTCAGTAAATGCAACGTTGACGATAAGCGTCTCTGCTGAGCTCATGCTCAGCCCATAATGCATAATCATTTAATCCTCAACATCCATCTCTGAGTATTTTATACACAGGGAAACCGAGGCTCAGAGAAGTCAAGTCGTTTGCCCAATGTCATCATGTGGCTGAGAAAAGCTGGCAAGGAAAAAGAGTCCAGTTTGGGCTGGAGAGATGACTCAATGGTTAAGGCATTTGCCTCCAGTGCCTAAGGCCCCGGGTTCAATTCCCTAGGACCCACATAAGCCAGACCCACAAGGTGGTGGCCCTGGTGATCTCTCTCTCTCTCTCTCTCTCTCTCTCTCTCTCTCTCTCTCTCAGACAGTATCTCACCATGTAGTTCAAGCTGGCTTTGAACTCCTAATCCTCCTCCTTTCACCTCCCAAGTGCTGGAACTGCAGGTGTGAGTCACTGTACTGATCATTTTTCTTGGTCCATTCCATGACTTTCCCTTTCTATCTCTTGGGTCATTTGACTCTCACACTGGTGACCTTTCTTGCCTGAGGGTCTTTTCCCACTTGGTGTTTTCCAGAACAGAAACTCTGGCAACAGTGGAAAGCTATGTTCTTCCAGTGACCCTTGGTCTACATGTCCAAACCTCAAGGGCCTACTGGCCCATGTAAGACCTAATTTTAGCACTTTTCAACTCTGAGACCACATGTTTAGGCCAGTGGGGGCCAAACAGCCCATGGGCCTCCCATTGTGTGGCACACGAGACCAGGACTCTGGACCCTGGCAGGATGTGACTCAGCATCCTCCTCAGTGTCTGAGAAGTCTGCAGCTTTGCAGCTTTGGCACCACGTGCTGCTGCTGACCTCACCTCTCAGGACCACAATTACTCAGGATAACTGGCAGAAGACAGCAGCTCTCCTGTGGCCTGAGGGCTACACCTAACAAACCCGCTTGCTCATCTATCTTGCGGGTCTCCTTAGGAACATCTGCAGGTGTCCACCAGGAAGGATTCTTCAGAGGATCTGTCTTGGTTTTTGTTTATTTGGTTTTGGTTTTTCGAGATAGGGTCTTGCTCTAGCCCAGGCTGACCTAAAATTCACTATGTAGTCTCAGGCTGGCCTCGAACTCACAGTGATCCTTCTACCTCTGCCTCCTGAGTGCTGGGATTAAAGGTGTGCACCACCTTTAATGCCCAGCTCTTATCTTGTTATTGAGACCAGATCTTGCTGTGTTACCCAAGCTGGTCTTGAAACCAAGAGCCCGTGATCCTCCTGCCTCAGCCTCCTGAGAAGCTGAGACTACAGGTATCGACCACCATACCTGGTTCTCTGACTTCTGCTGCTCCAAAGAATACTACAAATCAGACAACTATTTGATTTTGTTTCTGTTTTTATTTTGACAACTAGAAAGCTTGAAGTCAGACTTGCAACCAAACTCTGGTAACTGCTGTTACAGTTTGGTAACTACTGTTACATCACACATTACATGTATAAAGATCCCCGAACTTTATCTCCCCTACTTTCTCCACATCCTAGTTATACCACCAATGTTCGATTCTATTGTTCTCTATGAATGGATGAGCTATTTCAAATCCCTTTTGGAAGGAGCTGTGGTAGTAGACTAGAGCCTCACATTATCCCTGGGGAAGGATAAAGAATTACTCAACATGGAAACCCCAGTGCTCAGCACACACCCTGCAAATCAAGCACCCTGCTGAACCTGGTAAAGCAATAGAAAGACAAAACCCACCCACCTCCATCACCAGGTAGCTTCACAGGGGACTTCTGTCACCCCATGAGCAGCTAGTTGCTCAAGTGCTCCTGGGGCTAGGGAGCTGGCTGGTCCTTGAAAAAGCTTGCTGCTACCCAGGCAACTAAGTGGTCGGTGGCCTTGACCCCAGACCTAGAAGCCACTCCTGTACTTCTACATGGAACACATAGAGCTGGTACAGGTGGTGGGAACTTGTGGGGGCATGACAAGTAATTTCTAGAGGCAGCAGCCAGCTTGGCTCCCTCCAGCCCATACCCCCAGAATGAGCCATCCACACTCTGACTAGAGATCTGGGGCCTGGTCAGAATGGGCATGACCAGAGAATTCCTGGTCAGCTGGGCCTGGGAGTAACTTCTGTGGGTATAGATAGGATGGCCTCAGCAGGGCCAGCCACGGTCGATTCTCAGCAAGGGACCTCCTGGCTGTCATCTCTGAAACAGTTTTTTAAATGCCACTTCAAAAGCAGCCATTCAAGAGAAGAAAGGAAGAAAATCTAAAAATAAAGGCTCACCAGATCACTGTTTCCCAGCTAAGAAAGGCTAGTGCAAGCAAGGTCAGCAGAACTCAGAACTTGGGAGGAACTGGGCCATGCATGGGAAGAGCAGGGAAACCTGGATCTTCCTGTAAAATCACCTTGAGTTCAGCCCAGCACAGGCTGGGGGGCTCTCATGGCCACTGTTACAGGGGATGGTGAGTTGTCTGATGCACCAGGCGGGGCCAATACCACACCAGGACAGGACCCTCTTTAAACTTCAAGGGCCTAAGTGATAAGGGCTTTCTTCAGTTTTGGGTGGGCAGGTGGTTGACCCAAGGTCACGGTCACATCGGGAAGAGGGGGCCACACCTGCTGCCAGCTGGGTTTATGTGGCAGTGTGTCCCATTTAGACGCTTGGACTGCACCAAGGTAGCTAGAGAGGTTCCTCCTCATATGCTTCACCCAGTGGGAGCCATCAGCCACACCAACCCCCCTGAGAGTGGGAGCCCGAGGGCCAGCTCAGTGCTGCCCACTCACCTTCAAAATGGCTCCCCTCTGCCATGACTAGTCCCAAGTGCTCATTTCAGCCTTCCAGGACCCTCAGACTTGACTGGACCATCCTGTCCATCCTAGGGACTTCCTAGGGATTTTCCGACAAGAAGCCCGAGCCCAGATCTTCTGGCAGTCAAGGATGAGCTCTGGAAACACGGTCCTTTCTTTCTAATGGCAGTTGCTGGGCAGGTGGCTCTGCTCCCAGCTGAGAGGAGGAGGAAGGTCCAAGTCCAGGGTTCACATCCTCAGTGGATGTGATGCCAGAGCACATTTCTCTGACCATAATCTTTTTTAAAAAATATTTTATTTATTCATTTTCTAGAAAAGAGAGAGAGAGAGAGAGAGAGAGAGAGAGAGAGAGAGAGAGAGAGAGAGAGAGAGAGCGCGCGCACAGGGCCAACACCTTGTGGGTCTGGCTTATGTGGGTCCTGGGGAATTGAACCCAGGGCCTTAGGCACTGGAGGCAAGTGCCTTAACCGCTGAGCCATTTCTCCAGCCCTCTGACCATAATCTTGACCTAGTCAGACACCCTAATAGTGAATGATCCAGGTTGGAGAGATGGCTCAGTAGTTAAGATGCTTCCCCACATAACCTGATGGACTAGGTTTGATTCCCAGTACCCACGGAGAGCCAGATGCACACGGCGGTGTATGCATCCAGAGTTTGTTTATAGTGGCACTCATTCTCTTTCTCACCTTGCAGATAAATAAAGAAATAAATAAGTAAAAATTTAAAGCATATGATCTGGGCCAGGCATGGTAGTGCACGCCTTTAATCCCAGCACTTGGGAAGCAGAGGTAGGAGGATCACCATGAGTTCAAGGCCACCCTGAGACTACATAGTGAATTCCAGGTCAGTCTGGGCTACAGTGAGATCCTACCTCAAAAAACCAAAATAATAATAATAATAATAATAATAATAATAATAATAATAAACTATATGATCTGGGCTGGAGAGATGGCTCAGCAGTTAAGGCACTTGCCTGCAAAGCCTAATGACCTGGGTTTGCTTTCCCAGTACCCATGTAAATCCAGATGCACAGGGTAGTGCAAGTGTCTGGAGTTTGTTTGCTGAAGACCCTGGTGCGTTCATTCTATCTGTCTCTCTTATCTCTATCTCTCTGCAAATAAATAAATAAATAAATAAATATATTTTTAAAAAGGATATGATCTGCCTCTCACTTTGGGAATAAAAC
Source organism: Zapus hudsonius (assembly GCA_004024765.1). Lineage (NCBI taxonomy): Eukaryota > Metazoa > Chordata > Mammalia > Rodentia > Dipodidae > Zapus > Zapus hudsonius. The sequence goes on from PVHP010019307.1 coordinate 5,990, forward strand.
CCCCAACTGTGGCAAATCTGAAGAAAGGGACTTAGAAGCCCGATACAGAGACAGAACTAGACTGAAGACTGGTGGTTCTAAGGAGTCAACCTGAAAGCCACATCTTTTTTTTTTCATTTTTTGCATGTGTATGTAGTGTGTGTTATGTGTGTGTAGTGTGTGTGTGTGTGCAGGTGCACATGCATGCACGTAGAGACCAGAGGGCAACATCAGGTATCTTCCTCAATAGCTCCCCACCTTATTCTTTGAGACAGGGTCTCGCACTGAACTTGGAGCTCATTGATTCAGCTAGACAAGCCACTCAGCAGGCCCCAGGGATCCTCCTGTCTCCACCTCCTCAGCACTGAGATTACAGGTGTGCATCACCAAACCTAGCTTTTACATGGGTGCTGTGAAATTCAACTCAGGCCCTCTTTTTTTTTTGAGTCAGGGTCTTACTCCAGGCCCAGGCTGACCTGGGGCTCTTTCACTCCAGGCTGGCCTCAAACTCATGGCACTCCTCCTACCTCAGGCTCCTGAGCACTGGGATTAAAGGAGTGCCCACCACGCCTGGCTTCTTTTTTAAAGAAAATATTTATTTTATTTTATTTATTTATTTAGACATAGGTTATAGTCTTGTGTCCCCTCCCTCGCCACGCCATGTCCCTGAAGGACTCGTGTTCACTGTAGGGTAATCAGGGTCTCTGTCAGTCTCTAGGGGAGAGAGGCTGTGCCACCCACCCTGTGGCCCTTGCAGCCTCCCAGCCTCCTCTTCCACAGCAATCCCTGTGGGAGCCCTGGTGGGCGTGTCAACAGTGTGTTTTAGTGTTAGGATGCAGGCCCTCTTGCTTATACGGCAGGCCCAGCCCCTAAGTCATGTCTTTTACTTTATGCAGGAGGAAACTGAGGCCAAGAGTGGTAAAGTGCCCTGTCTGAGGCTGCACAGAAGTGTCTCTCAGAGGACCTAGATTTTATTACTCTCTCACAACTATTAGTTTATTAGCCACAGGCTGGCCTGGAACTTATTTTTATTTATTATTTTGTTTTGTTTTTTCGAAGTAGGGTCTCACTCTAGCCCAGGCTGGCCTTGAACTCACAGTGATCCTCCTACCTCCCAAGTGCTGGGATTAAAAGTGTGCACCACCACACACAGCTGGCTTGAAAGGCTGGCTTTTGGTATACAGCTCAGTGACAGAGCCCTTGCCTGACCCATAAGGCCCTGGAACAAAAATGGCACCTTCCTCACAAGCCTTCTGCACAGATGAGATGAACCCATGCACACACTCGAGGTGACACGCAAAGCTGAGAGTGATGTACACGTCACAGTCGTCATCTCCACCCCAGCTTTCCTTTTTCTCTGTAGCTAGTGTGAGCATACCACTGCCGGGCTTATTCATCTTCTTCCCTGTCTTGTCTCCCAACAGAAGGTCAGGCACGAGGGAGCTCGGTCTGTCTTACCGCGGCTACAACAAAGTTGGGCACACAGAAGGAGCCCAGCAGGTGTCTGCTGGTAAGAAGCTCAGAGGCAGAGGAGAGCAGAGGCGTACAGTTCAGAGACTGAGCTACAAGTACCTCTACCACCAAAATGCAGGGAAAATGGCAGAAAGATCTGTCCTTTGTTTCCTGGATGCCACTGAAGGTCACTTTTAGTTGTTCAACATGGAAACAATACTCAGAAAGTTCAGTTCACAAGACCTCCAAGGATCACCCAATGTGCACCAGGCACTGAGGCTGGAGGCCAGGACAGGGCCACCCTCTGGAGGACAGGGCCACCCTCTGAATGCCCGACAGTCTGGTGGGCAGTTCTGATTTCTCACATGACACCAGCACTCCACCACAGAACTGCACACCCAGCGCAGCAAGTATACATTGCTTCAGCTGTCTAAGTTTGTGGGAACTTGTCACACGGTGAGGGACACAGTAACCTAGTGGTATGTGTGGCCAGCATGAAGCCAGGAACCCAGACACAGTGGGTGCCTGACACCTGGTGGCAAGACTTAACTAGGGAGAGTAGCAACAGAGATCACAGTCTGAAAGCAAGGCAGAGGGGCGTCCAGGACACGGGTGCTCAATGAACAAGCAGAAGCCTGCTCTGCAGGACAAAATGCTGACTGATCCTGACACTGAAGGGCACAGAGAGAAGCAACCATGCTTCCAGAGGCTACAAGGAGAGTGGGGTACCCTGGGGGACTTGCAAGCCAAAAGCAAAAGGGAAGGAATGTGAAGGAAAGGCAGAGAGGCATGAGGGAGTTTGCAATGTACCATCGAAACCAGGCAGAACTGAGAGGGCCCAAGCCTGAAGCCCTGACCCAAAAGTCCACTGGGCAAGCGAGTGACAGGACAAAAGCATAGAACTCTAAAGGGAGAAAGTTCACTCCTGATCCACACTCTGGGCGTGACACAGCCCTATCATCTCCCAGTGCCTTGCCTGGCACACACCACTCGTGCCTCATGCCAGCCTGAGCTGGCTCCCAGCATGGTGAGGAAGCCAGGAGCTGCTGCCAGCGAGGCGACCTGCTCACAGATTCCCAGTCTGAGCAGCGCTGCTTCCAGAGGAGGCTGGTGGCCACAACCGCACACACAAGGCAGGGGACCAGGGGGACGCAGGTCTCCACCGCTTGTTGTCAGTCTTGCCCATCTGGGCAGATGATCAGTTCCTGAGACCCTTTCCAGAAGGTCTTCAGGAAAGCTGCCAGCTACAACTCTGCCGCCTCCCTCCGGGTGTGCATCTCACAGGAGCACAGCCGGATGTGGGCTGCTCCCGGTCACATAGCACCCACGGGACACAGCACTGGCACACTCATTCTCCTGCACTGGGAGCTGACACTACACCTAAGCAACACCTTAGGAAGATATGAAGGCCACAGACAGCAACAGGCCCATCTCACCCCATTCTGCACAAGGAGCTTTCTGGACGCTACTCGTCAGCAGGATTTCCTGTTCACAGGTAGGCTCCACAGGGGTTGGGAGCTTGGCACAAGCAAGAGAGCCAGGGACCACAGGCCTCTCAGACACAGGCCTGTCTGACTAGGAGCCCATGTCCTGTTCCTCGGCATCTTGCCATTTCTCCCAAGTCTGTTCGTCTCATTCAACTATTTAAATGCTGTGTCAAGGCAGAGAACAAGGCATTATCAGCAGGGGAGAACCAGCATCCAGGGACAGGATAAAAATCACAGAGCCACTACTACAGGAAGCAGGGGATGAGGCCTCGGTCACACACAGGCATGGAGGGCTAACCACGTTCTCTTTCTCTCTCTCTCTCTCTCTCTCTCTGTCTCTCTCTCTCTGTCTGTCTGTCTCTCGCTCTCTCTCTGTCTCTTGGATGTAAGACCATGTTGAATGGGCCATGAAGAACATGACCCTTGGAAAAGGAAGTGGCTTAGGAAATGGGTGTGGCTTATAGGAAAGGGGCATGGTCTGGGAGCAGGAAGCAGTTCTGCTGGACTTCCTGAGGATGAGAGAAGGAGAGACAGGACCCAGAGATGACCTGAAGGACCAGGTGAGGGAAGCCTGAGGGACCAGGGAAGTGAGAACTGGGTGGACAGGTAGGTTGATGGTGGCCCTGCAATGCAAAAGGGGACCAGAATGATGACACTCCAAAGGGACAAGGGAAACAGGAAGGTGGGACTTGGAAGACACAGTCCATGGGATTTGGCAATTGCTACCCATGCGTGAGTGATTAACTTCTTAGAGGAGCCCCCGCCCCCACCAATTCTAAAGTCTGCAGGCACTCAGGGCCACGATATGAAATGGTATGTAGCATATGCACGTAACCTGTGTCCTCTTGCATACTGTAAACGAATTGCCTGTAATTCAGAATATGAGTTGCTATACCGTATGGTTTAAAGAAGGAAGGAAGTCTGTACACTTTCACTACAGAGGCAACCATCCTTGGCTGAGGGTAGTGTCCGCAAGAATGGAACTTCCTCTGGGATCTTTTCTCTGATGGGCAAGCGAGTAACAGGACAAAAGCATAGACATTTCCAACTGATGGTGGGTTGAACCAGACAATGCAGAGGACCAACAATGTAACTAAAGGTCGTTGGAAAGGAGGGAAGAGGAGAGAAGCCCCTGCACCCCTCCCCTAGCTTTTCTCCCTATCAGAACCCCGTAGAAACTAAATCATAGCAGTCTACCTTCAGGATCAACTGGAGGCAATAAGAAATCTCTCTTGAGGGCTGGAGAGATGGCTCAGCGGTTAAGGCATTTGCCTCCAGTGCCTAAGGCCCTGGGTTCAATTCCCCAGTACCCACATAAGCCAGACCTACAAGGTGGTGGCCCTGGTGTGCTCTCTCTCTCTCTCTGTATCTCTGCTTGAAAATGAATAAAATATTTTTTTAAAAAAGAAATCTCTCTTGCTCTTCAGCCTCAAACAAAAGAACCCTGGCCATTCCACATTTCCCCCCTAGGAACCAATTAGAGACCAGAGACCTAAAAATGCAAATGAATGTGTGGGTGTGAAGGAGGGACCGGCAAAGGTCAACCCAGGACACAGAGCATCCTTGTTAGAAAGCAGGATGGTAACTTTTGCCTGAAAAGGGGGAGGGAGGGGGAGGTGTGGCTATGAGCCATCTAGGTGAGCAAAGAGGACTATCCTGAATGACAACCCAGGACCTCGCTCCAGCCCAAAGTCTCTCCATGGTCACAGTGGCCTTGGGAACCTGTTGTGAGTCAGGAAGAGTACATTTGACAGCCCAGGAGGTATCAGCTGTGAGTCAGCAAAGTTCTGGGTTCTGGCCTTGGCCCCAAGCCAAGATTCAACTGGATTGAACCCCAAAGAGAGAGGGGGTATCAAATGGGGGTAGGGAACTCACTCTTTCTTTCTTTCTTTCTTCTTTCTTTCTTTCTTTCTTTCTTTCTTTCTTTCTTTCTTTCTTTCTTTCTTTCTTTCTTTCTTTCTTTCTTTCTTTCTTTCTTTCTAAAACAAACAGGGTCTCACAATGTAGCCATGGCAAACTCCAAACTGGAGCTCTCCTGCCTCAGATGGGATGATGACAGGAACTCTGAACAGAGACTATCCCACACATGACCTTAGGCTTCAGATGCATCACCTGCAACTGAAAGCCACAATTTACAGAGTTGTTTCAGGGACTAACCATGATCATTGACAAAGCTGCCATCATGTCCCTTCTCATCTGCGTAAGGCCCGGACCAGACAGTCATGTTTCTTTTCTAAATTCTCAGCTGTAAACTCCAAAAGCTACACTGCCAGTTAAGGGTGATTAAAGACAAAACTAGCTCTTTACCCCAAAGACAGACTAAGGTGGAGAGGTCAGTGACACGACACAGAGAGGAAAGGATGGCGGAGGGCTTGCAGTGGCCTCCAGGGCCTCACTTCATGCTCAGCGAGCTCATTTCTCAGTTCCCTTGGCCTCCAGACAACATCCGGATTCCGCATGCTGTCCTCCTCCATGAAGAGGCTCACAGGCAGCCCACTACTGCCCCCATGAGTCTATGTGTCAAGTCTGGGAACCCTGTCCTGGGCCCAGACACACCCAAAACCCAGGGAAGAGAAGCCAATTTGTCCTTTATCTGGAACACGGCACCAAGAAGGATGCAAGGGACATCTCTGTTTTCTTCCCTCCCTCCCCATGACATCCCACAAACACACAGGAACTTCAAAGACTGGAGAGCCTGCTTCTAGCACTTCCGCATGGGTTTCACCAGGAGAACGCCCTGCTCTCAGCAATGCTGACCCCAATTTCAGAGTACTTACTTCCTTTTCTAATTACTGTTCCTCCTCTGAAGAAGAATAAGCAGCCTTTTGTTTTTACAGAATGATAACCCCTAAAAGACTGTTTATTACGTTTACATTTGGAAGTCAGACTTCAAGACTGGTCCCTTGGTGCAAATAAATGAATTATATAATGAAGGGTCAAAGTATAACCCAACAAGCAACCCAAGAAAGAGAAGGCAGCCTGGATGTTTGGCAAAGAAAAATCAAAATGGCTGCCATGTCCACCATGAATAAATACGCTGAGAACTACACCTTAGGAGAATGTTCATAGTGAGCACAGCTAAAGATCAGGTACATAAGACACCCACCTTGAATTAACTGAGGCTGATTACTTGCTGACATCAAAAGATAATTTATCAAAAGCAGGATGAAAATGTGAGGGCATTGAATGATTTTTTTTTAATCTGCGAGAGAATATATCAAAGTACTCATAACAATAAAGCAAAGGTTAGAATAAGGGTAACTATCTACCCTCTTTTCCAAATGAACTAGCTTATTAAAGGTGCTTCCAGGGCTCAGTAGCAGAGCATGTGTTCAGCATGTGCTTGAGGCCCTTCTTTGATCCCCAGTACTCCACACGCCCAAAAAGCTATTTATAGTTAAACACATATCATTTTGATATTTATTTATTGCAGTGCTGGGAATGGAACCCAGGGCCTTGAACATGGTAGGCAAATGTACTAAGACTGAGGAACAGTCTCAGCTTAGCTCTTCTTTTGTGTGTGTGTGTGGGGGGTGGGGAACAAGGCCTTGCTATGTAGGCCGAGCTGTCCTTAACACATGATCCTCCTGCCTCAACTGGGATTATAGGGATATACCACCACACCTCAATTTAACATATTTGTTTATTGGTTTTTCAAGGTAGGGTCTCATTCTAGCCCAGGCTGACCTGGAATTCACTATGCAGTCTCAGGCTGGCTTTGAACTCACAATGATCCTCCTACCTCTGCCTCCCGAGTGCTGGGACTAAAGGTGTGTGCCACCACACTTGGAACTATGACCTTTTCACACATGTAAAAACCAGTGCATTCTGGTCTGGGTAAAAGCACCTGCTGTGCAAGCATGATGACCTGAGTTTGGATGCCCAGAGCCAGGGGCAGTAGTGAGCATCTGTAATCCCAGCCCCCTTAAGGCAAGGTGGAAGTCAGAAATTCACAGACTAGCTAGCCTGGTGGTGTAAACTGCATCGACAAGAGACCCGGCCTCACACAAGAAGATGAGGACAGACACCCAAGGTGGTCCTCTGACCTCCACACACAGGGTCTGGCACGTGTCTGCCTGCCCTCACACACACAACACGCCACACACACATACGGATAATAAAATCATTTCTTTAAAGAAGTCAGTGCATTGTTATTGAAGGTTTTCCCTTGGAGAAGGCCACAAACGTATTTCTTACCTCTAGAAGACTTAAGGATGAAAACAAAACAAAAAAAAAATCTGCTTACCTGAGGTTTAACTTTCGATCTTCGTCACTACCAGCCTCCAACTACAAAGAAAGAAAGAGACGGTCATCCCACAAACGCCACTACCCAGCAGTCACCACCCAGGCATCTGAATATCGAGATGTCCAGGAAACCTGGCTCCTTCTACCCAGCCCTGCCCTTTCCTCACTAAACCTGATGTGCTGTTCCTGAGTCACTCCTGGGGGAATTTTCAGGTTTCCAAGTGCTTATCATCACTGCCACGGTTTAGGGGCAGAAGCCTCTTGAGCTGAGGATTTCCTATCTAACATCGATCATTACCCCAGTGCCTTCTTTCTGGCCTCATCTCTCCACTTGCCATGCTTGCTCTGGATCCCACCTGCTCTGGCTTTGTGTTAAGGGGCATTGCATTAAGGACATTCATTTCCTGTGCCAACTCAGGCAATGGCTGAGCCCAAGGAACACCATTTTAAAAACCCACTCCAAAGCTGGGCTGCATACCTCTTTTCCCGGATATTAAGAAAGCTGAGCCGGGCGTGGTGGCGCATGCCTTTAATCCCAGTACTCGGGAGGCAGAGGCGGGAGGATCGCCATGAGTTCAAGGCCACCCTGAGACTACAGAGTGAATTCCAGGTCAGCCTGGGCTAGAGCGAGACCCTTCCTCATAAAATCAAAAAAAAAAAAAAAAAAAAAAAAAAAGAAAGCTGAGGCAGGAGGACTACTCCAGCCCAAGAGTTTGAAACTAGCCTGGGTGATATAGCATCAAGCCTGGCTCAAAAAGAAGGGGGCAGGGATGTAGCTCAATGCTAGAATGCTTGCCTAGCACACACAAAGTCCTAGGTTTAATCTTTAGTGCCACAGAAACAGGGTATGGTGGCTCATGCCTGTAATCCCCAAGAGGCAGCAGAATCAGAAGTTCAGGGTCATTTTCAGTAACAGTGAGCTTGAGGCCAGCCTGGGCTACATGAGACCTTGTTGTCTCAAAAAACAACAAAAGCAAAACAAAAAGGAGAAAGAGAGAAAGAGAGAGATCCAGTCTTGGCAAGTCTTTCATCATGGAAGGTAGCCAGGAATCAGGTTGTCTGTAGGTCTCCAAAGCTTTTGCTGCTTCCCAAAAAGACTTAAATGTTTAATATGAAATGTTCTAGGCTATTGGTTTATTTATATAAGTGAAAAGATTTTTAATATTTTCTAAAAGCTAAAAGCCAAGAGGTTGACCTCTAAAAGTAACTACGACTTAAACCCCGGCCACTTTTTCCCTTTTTTGAGGGAAAATGGAGAATGAGAAGAGAACACACACCCAAACAGCACTGCACAGGGGACTTGGCATCATGTTTAATTACACAGAGGCGCCCACTGAATGGAAAATGATCCCTGGGGCAGTGTGATGGGCAGGAGAGATGCAGGGCTGAATGGGGATAGAAATGAGGCAGAAGCCATGGGTGACAGGAAACGGACCCAGAGCTCAAAAAGGAAGGGACATAGGTTGCAAGGGACAGACACTAGGAGGTGGCAATTTCAGCCAAGAATGAATATACTGGAAGGCTCCAGAGTCCCAACATTATAGGAAGATAAAATAATTTGTATCAGGCTGGAGAGATGGCTCATCGGTTAAGGCTCCTGTCTACAGAGCCTGATGACTCCAGTTCGATTCCCCAGTACCCATGTAAAGCCAGATGCACAAAGTGGTGTATGCAACTGGAGTTCATTGGCAGTGACTGGAGGCCCTGGTGCACCCATTCCCTCTGTCTCTTTTCTCTTTCTCTGCTTGCAAATAAATCAATAAAAATTAAAAAAAAAATAATTTAAGCTGGGCATGGTGATGCACGCCTCTAATTCCAGCACTCGAGAGGCAGAGGTAGTAGGATCGTCGTGAGTTCAAGGCCACCCTGAGACGACAGAGTGAATTCCAGGTCAACCTGGACTAGAGTGAGACCCTACCTCAAAAAAACAAACAAACAAAAAAATTGTATACAATTATAGAGATGGCCAGGCACACCTTTAATCCCAGCACTCCGGAGGCAGAGGTAGGAGGATTACCGTGAGTTCGAGGCCACCCTGAGACTATATAGTGAATTCCAGGTCAGCCTGGTCTAGAGTGAGATCTACCTCAAAAAAAAAAGAATCATGCAGAAGCACACACAGGGAGCAACCAAAGCAGCCTCATCCTCGATTCCCCACCTGGAGACACGGGACACAACACGCACGGGGAGGGTTTTGCAGACCACAGGCCAAGCAAGCACAGCTCGCAACAATATCAACATGGCAGATGAGGGGGCAAGTGTTCTCTCAACCAGGGACACTGGGCGACGTATGAGGGCATTTTTGGAGGGTGCTACCAGCATCTAGTAGGTGCAGACAGACAGGGTGCTGCTAAAGTATCCCATCACAGTGCAGAGAACAGGAGAGAATGCTCTGCAGCCCCGAGGCAGGGAAATTCTGGTCCCACCCAAAGTGCCTGGAGAGCTGCCTGTGAAAATTAGTCACCTTGAACATTCATCAAAAAATAACAATGTTCCACTCCACTCCTGAAAACCATCTGAGTATCGGTTCCTCTGGTCCAAGTTCTCACAAAGGAGTTGAGATAAGGTGAATGGGAAAATGATATACAGGAGATAATTAAAGAGAGAAAAAAAAAGGACAAAATTAAGAGGAGAGTTGCTTTAGGGCCTAAGACTGTTATTTCCCTGTTTCCCACGCCTCCCTCACAGCCAGCCTGGCTGTGTCAGGAAACCGCTCTGTGTCCCTGACTCATCCAAGGAGTTGTTTTGATGGGTGATGAAGTGATTTGAGGCCACAGACTTGACAAGCATCTAATTCTCGGGCTCTCTCAGGCTCTCTGATGAGAGGTGATGTCAGGTCCTTGTGGGGCTGGAGAGATGGCTCAGTAGTTAAGGCGCTTGCCTCCAGTGCCTAAGGACCCGGGTTCAATTCCCCAGGTCCTTGCAGATGAGCTGAGGCACAGAGGGCAGACCAGGAACAGAGCCACACAGGACCCAGGTCTCTGACACCCACAGCACCAGTGCTCCCCACCCTGTCTCAATTCTGGAAGGAATATCCCAGCCTCTGTTCCCTCATTGGTCAGCAAATGCTGTAGATGTACCAAAGTCAAAGAAAAGTTTTATTCTGATTGGGTCATTCACATTTCATTAAAGAAAAAAAAATTTGGCCATGCATGGTGGCGTTTTTAATCCCAGGATTCGACTCAGGAGGAGGAGGTAGGAGGATGGCTGTGAGTTCAAGGCCAGTCTGGGACTATAGAGTGAGTTCCAGGTCAGCCTGGGCTAGAGAGAGACCCTACCTCGAAAAAACAAAAAATTAGGCACAATGGAATATGATTCACCCATAAAAAGAAATGAACAAACGTGGTAAAACCTGAATGAACTCTTTTTTAAAAAAATATTTTATTTATTCATTTTCAAGCAGAGAGAGAGAGAGAGAGAGAGAGAGAGAGAGAGAGAGAGCGAGAGAGCGCACCAGGGCTACCACCTTGTGGGTCTGGCTTATGTGGGTCCTGGGGAATTGAACCAGAAGCCTTAGGCACTGGAGGCAAGTGCCTTAACCGCTGAGCCATCTCTCCAGCCCCAACCTGAATGAACTCTTAACCCACGGTGCTAAAGAAGCCAGACACAAGGGCCATGTTTTGTGTTTCCATTTACAGGAAGCATCCAGAATAGACTAACTCATAAAGGAAGTACATTCCGGGCTGGAGAGATGGCTCAGCGGTTAAGGCACTTGCCTCCAGTGCCTAAGGCCCTGGGTTCAACTCCCCAGTACCCACATAAGCCAAACCCACAAGGTGGTGGCCCTGTCTCTCTCTCTCTCTGCTTGAAAATGAATAAATAAAATATTTTTTAAAAAAGGAAGTAGATTCCATGGGTTCTGGGAGCTGAGGAAAATGGGATAAGAGAAGTAAGTCTACAGATGATGGCCGAGGAGGAGAGGACTGACGAAAAGCTCTGGACTTAATGGTGATGGCTACATCTCCTTGTGAATAAAAACCATTCAATTGGGCTAGAGAGATGGCTCAGTGGTTAAGGCACTTGCCTTCGAAGCTTTACGACCCAGGTTCGATTCCCCAGTTCCCACATACAGCCATATGCACAAAGTGGTGCATGTATCTGGAGTTCATTTGCAGTGGCTGCAGGCTCTGGTGTGCCCATTCTCTCTGTCTCTACTTGCAATAAAATTTTTTTTAAAAACATTGAATTGTTCACTTTTAAATGAACTTACAAACTGCCCATTTTATCTCATATATCTCAACTAAAAAGAACTTAAAAATGTGTCTAAGCCGGGCGTGGTGGTCCACGCCTTTAATTGGGAGGCAGAGGTAGGAGGATTGCTGTGAGTTTGAGGCCAGACTGAGACTACATAGTGAATTCCAGGTCAGCCTGGGCTAGGCTGAGACCCTACCTCAAAAAAAAGGAAAAAAAAAGTCTAAGACAGGAGGAAGTTAGCTGTTAATAATCTAGGCTCAAAGCTGGTGTGGTAGTGCACGCCTGTGTTCCCAGCACTAAGGAGGCAGAGGCAGGACTGTCTCTGGGCTACACCAGTGAGTTCCAGGCCAGCCAGAGGTATATGGTGAGACTTGGCCTCAAAAACCAAACCCAGGAGCTGGAGAAATGGCTCATCAGTTAAAGGCACTTGCCTGCAAAGCCTGCTGGCCAGGGGTTCAATTCCCCAGTACTCACATAAATCCAGATGTGTCTGGAGTTCCTATGCAGTGGCAAGTGGTCCTGGCATACCCATACTCTGTCTCTCTCTCTGCTTGCAAATAAATTTTTTAAAAAAGTGTGGGTTTTTAAAAATAAATGAAGATATTAAAAAAAAAACCAAAGAGAAATCTCGGTGGGGAGGGTCTGTGGGACCCTTCTTAAAGCCACACTCTTGACCCTCAGTTTTTGGGAAAAGAGCAAGACGTGGTCCATGCCACTGGATGACAGAGAACAGCGTTCTGAGGAGAGGAGCAGCTGCTGACATCTAAGTTCTCAGTGGCAATGGCCAGCTGAAGTTCTGCCTCTCACCAGAATGCAAGGAGACTAGAACCTTGGGCCTGTAGGTGATCTGCTCCCAGAACAGCAGGGGCCTTGGAGGTTAAGCCTCACAGCCATTCTGCAAATGTCCCTGCCCTTGCCCTCGAAATGACACCGAAAAGAGGAGAAGAACCTTCTGGGTCTCACGAACACACACACAACCTTTCCCCCTTAACAGTCAACTTCCTGCCCCCACAGCCAGGGACAGGGCCCAGATGCTGCCTGGCCACTTCCTGGGCCTGCAGAGCTGCTCTAAAGAGAATGTCTTCCAGCAGGCACACAGCCTTGCTATGGACAGGAATGCTGACAGAGGTCTTACTTAGTGTTCTCCAAGAGAGGTGGGAGGCCTGCCCTCCAGCCCTATCTATCCTGGCCACTCCGAGGGTGCCAGATCCCCCATCTAGCCCAGAGCAAAGAGCAGCTTAATGCCTTGGGTCACCCAGACCCACACACCAGCACCCCTCAGGCCCCACATGCACCCAGCCCTGCAGCTAGCAAACCCTGAAGGGAGCCAGAGCTGCAAAAGATGGGTTGCCCACTCACACACAGCCCAGAATGATACCAAGGAAAAGGGAAAAAAAGAAAGAAAATCGAGTCTCAAGCCAGACACAGACTAGACACTCAGCCACTTAAGAGCTGGGCGCATGCTCAGTCCCTTGTCACATGGGGACTCAGGCACCCCAAAGGCAGACAGACACACCTACAGCCCGGACTCCCAGAAGCATGCAATGGGGAGACCATCTTACACCTTTCACAGGGTCACCCCTGGGGGCCTCAATCACACAAATACACAGTCCCCAGATCCAAGCCCCACCACACAGCCAGGCACACAGGACCCCAGACCCAACACACACACACACACACACAGCCAGGCACACTGGACCCCAGACCCAAGACTGACTGACAGACAGACAGACACACACACACACTGCCAGGTACACAGGACCCCAGATCCCAGGACCCAAGAGAGACAGACAGACAGACAGACACACAGACACACACACACACACACACACACACACACACAGGAGAGGGGACACACACACTCAGGAGTGGACACACACACACACAGGAGTGGACACACACACACACAGGAGTGGACACACACACAGGAGTGGACACACACGCACATGCACACACACAGGAGTAGACACACATGCACACACAGGAGTGGACACACATGCACACGCACACAGGAGTGGACACACACTGGAGTGGACACACACGCACACGCACACACACGGGAGTGGGGACACGCACGCGCACACACACACAGAAGTAGACACACATGCACACACAGGAGTGGACACGCGCGCACACAGGAGTGGACATGCACACGCGCACACACACGCTGGAGCGGCGACACGCACGACCCTGGCGGCGGGGCCGGGGTCCCCGCGCGGACCCACCTCGCTGTTGCTGGCGGAGGACGAGGCGGCGCTGGGCGTGGGCGAGCGCTGCAGGGTCACCAGGGCCATGGCTGCGGGCGGGCACCGAGGCCGGGAGCGAGCTCCGCCACCGCCGCCGCCGCCGCCGCCGCCGCCGCCGCGGGGCCGGGCCCGGGGCCTGCAGGAGCCGCGCCGAGCCCGCCGGCCCGCCCCTCGCCCGGGCGTCCGCCCCGCCGCCCCCGCCTCCTCCCTCCGCCTCCCGCCCCGCCCGCGCGTCCGCGCGCCCGGCCCTGCGGGGGAGGGGAGGCGCGCATGCGCGGACCGCGCGCCCGCCGGAGGTCCCGGCGGGCCGGACCGTCACGTCCCCCGCGCGCGCGCGTCGGAGCCTCCGTCCCGGCCGCCGGCACTTCCGCCTCCGGGGATGGTGAGGGGGCGGGGGAACTCGCTGCGCAGTCCGGAGTGGGTGTGTTGGGGGAAACTGAGTCCTGGGGCCTGCGGATGAGACCCGGGAATAAGAATCAGCCCCCCCACCGCGCACATCCTGAACTCTGAACTCCAGCCAGGACTGGCCGAGATTTCGTCTTTCATCGGTGAAAGTCATGAAGCCCCCACTAAGTGCCCAGCATCGGGCACACAAAAGGAAGCCGGGCTGGAGAGGTGGCTCTGCGGTTAAGGCATGTGCTTGCAAAGCCTAAGGACCCGGGTTAGATCCCCCAGTACCCACGGAAAGCCAGAGGCACAAAGCGGTGCATGCATCTGGAGTTCTTTTGCAGTGGCTGGAGGCCTTGGCGTGCTCATTCTGTCTCTCTTCTATCTCTCTCTCTGCTTGTAAATAAATAGTTTCTAAAAAAGGTCCCAGCAGAGAAGAGTTGCTAATTCAACACAATATTTCCATTGCATTTCAGAAGTGCAACTATGTTGAAATAGAACATGGGACATACATGTCTGTGAGCTTTGTCCACAAGTTCTCAGTATTAAGGAAAAGATTTTTTCTTTTAATTTGTATGTATGCCTGGCATGGGTTCGTGTTCGTGCACGTGTGCAGACATCAGGGTCTCCCTCAGTGTTATGGTTTGATCCAGGAGCCCCCCACAAACAAATGAATGTGTTCTGATTGATTGATCCTCAGCTGATGACAGTTTGGGTTTTACAACCTCTCTGGAGCTGTGTTGATGGGGTCGGGCCTCTGGAGCTGTGTTGATGGGGTCGGGCTTATGGGGTTATAAGCCAGCTTCCCCTTGCCAGTGTTTGGCACACCTTCCTGCCACTGTTTGCAGTGCTGTGGCAGAGGTGATGTCCACCCCTCTGCTCATGCCATCGTTTTCCCTGCCAGGATGGAGTCTCCCCTCGTGTCCATAAGGCAAATAAACCCATTCCTCCACAAGCTGCTTTTGTTTGGGTTCTTTCTGCGCAGCAACTAGAAAGCTGACCGTAAAAGTCACTCGCGGAGGCCTGGTTTTTTTTGAGACAAGTGTCCCCTAAACCTACAGTTTGCCAGTTTGAGGAAGTAGCTAGCCAGTGAGCCACAGGGATTCCCCATCTCTAGCGCTGGAATAACAGCACATGCCACACCATCCGGCTTTTTACTTGGGGGCTAGAGATCTGAACTCTGGCCCTCTGGCTTTCTCATCGGGTGTCAGTGGTTCTCTACCTTATTATTATTTTTTAATAAATATTTTTATTCATTTTCAAGCAGAGAGAGAGAGAGAGAGAGAGAGAGAGAGAGAGAGAGAGACCACCAGGGCCACCACCTTGTGGGTCTCTGGCTTATGTCGGTCCTGGGGAATTGAACCAGGGGCCTTAGGCACTGGAGGCGAGTGCCTTACCCGCTGAGCCATCTCTCCAGCCCTCTACCTTATTTTTTCAGACAGGATCTCTCACCAAACCTGCTGCTCACTGACTCAACCAGACTGCTTAGGAAGCTCCAGGAATTCTGCATGCTTCTCCCCAGAGCTGGGATTACAGGTGTACACCACCATGCCCATTTTACAGGAGTGTCGGGATTCAAACTCAGGTCATTGTGTTTGTACAGCAGCCATCTCTCCAGCCTCAAAAACAGGTTTTAAAAAAAAATAGTTTATTTGGGCTGGAGAGATGGTTCAGCAGTTAAGGCACTTGCCTCCAGTGCCTAAGGCCCCGGGTTTAATTCCCCAGGACCAACATAAGCCAGACCCACAAGGTGGTGGCCCTGGTGTGAGCTCTCTCTCTCTCTCTTTATCTCTCTCTCTCTCTCTCTCTGCTTGAAAATGAATAAATAAAATATTTAAAAAATATATATATAGTTTATTTGTGTGAGAGAGAAAGAGACACTACAAACGAACTCCAGACACATGCTCCACCTTGTGCATCTGGTTTAACGTGAGTACTGGGGAATCAAACCTGGGTTCTTGGGCTTTGCAGGCAAGCGCCTTAACTGCTGAGCCATCTCTCCAGCTCCCAAAGGACGTTTTTGATGGTGTCACCACCTCTAACAAACGTGTGTGTGTGTGTGTGTGTGTGTGTGTGTGTGTAGAAGTCAGAAGTCAACCTCTGGTGTTATTTTCAGGAATGCCATCCGCTCATTTTTGACAAGGTCTCTCATTGGCTGGGGCTCAGCAGTTAGGGTAGGTGGTTGGACAGTGAATCCCAGGAATTCTGGGTTCCCAGAGCTGGGATTAGAGGCCCACTGTTGAGCCTGGCTGCTTCTTTGTTTCAAGCACTTGACCAACAGAGCCATCTCTCCGGTGCCATAACATGACACCCTTGTATTCAGAGCTGTGTTCTCTGCAAGCAGGTGACCATATGTACCTCGCACGGAATTCAAAATGTCAAATATCAGGCCAAGTGTGGACGTGACCCAGTAGAATAGGGAGTGTCTTCTCACTATTCATTCTACTTGTTCTGTGGTGGTGGTTTTCTTTCTTTTTTTCTTCTTCAAGTGATTCATTCCAAGCAGGCACAGACTCCCGGCGTCCTCAGGGGGCCTGTCTTTAGCTGTGTATGTGGCTTTGTTAGGGTTTATTTTGTCTCTTTATGCTCTTGAATTTGATCCCCCAGAGAAAAAGAGTCCCTAAGTGGCACTCTGCAGAGTTTGAGTCACTAGGTTATGGGTGAGGCTGGGAACGAATCCAAACCTCACAGTTGGTGAGCTTGCTCCTGGTTTGGGGAAAGAAGGGGTTCAATACAGAGGTGCTTTGGAAGGGGGAAGGGGAGAGGGCGGAGGGGATTATGATCATGGCACATGCTTATATTTATGAAAGTTGTCAGTAAAAAAGTCGAAAGATCTTAGCCAGGCGTGGTGGCACACGCCTTTAATCCCAGCACTCGGGAGGCAGAGGTAGGAGGATCGCCGTGAGTTCAAGGCCACCCTGAGAGTACATAGTGAATTACAGGTCAGCCTGGACTAGAGCAAGACCCTACCTCAACCCCCCCCCCAAAAAAAAAAAATAATAATTTTTTTTTGAGGTAGGATCTCACTATATTCCAGGCTAACCTGGAATTCACTGTGTAGTCTCAGGGTGGCCTTGAACTCACTGAGTACTGGAATTTAAGGCATGTGCCACCAAGCCTGGCT
>PVHP010019308.1:0-32038 GCA_004024765.1 Zapus hudsonius
ACTTCATACTCTCAAAGGACAAGGGATTAATTTGCATCTGGCTCTGTGACTAGAATAATAGTTTGATCTCCTGGTTCACAGCATTGCTGGGTTTCAGTCTCGAAGTCTGAGTACTGCAATGGTATGGTCCTGAGATAATAGGGTAATATATGTGTCCAGTGAAGTGATAAATATATCACACAATTTTTCAATTATTACAGCTGAGTTTTCAGACGTTCCCAACTAAGAAAGCAGGACTGGAGAAGTTAAGACAGTTGTTTTAAAGAAGTGTCATGGCAAAGCTAGAACTTTAGACCTGGGTTTGATTTTCTCCACCAAATGTGCCTTAGAACTGCATTAAGAGAGGAAGAGGGGATGTGAGGGGAAGAGAGAAAGGCAGGGAGAGTGGGGAGGAGGAGCACTAGCTTATTTCACAGATAGAATTTTTTTATTTCCCTCTCAAGTCTTTACGGTGGTCAAATCCTCTAGGCTTGCCTGAGATCTTCTTGAGTTTAGCATGGAAAAGTCTCACATCCAGAAATTCCCCCAGTTCTGGGCAAACCTGAGCAGTTGGTTATCCAATTGGTGACCATCTGGAAAAAATCTCTGTGGATTTTGCAAAGATAAAGGCAGCCCATCTAGACCTGACAGACGTGAGTCATGCTGGATGATGTGGTTGTTATACAAAATACATATCTTATCTGTATACATCACACAGAACCTGTGCAATTTGGAGCATATAAAAGCCACAAAGTAGTTGTTGGCTTACAAAGATCAAGATGGCTTTTATGTCACATCTATGGGGTAAGATTGCGAAGAGTATGATTTTAGGTAAAACCTAATCTAAGAACAGTAAAGTTTTTTTCTATAAAGTCATTTTCTATATGTTATTTCTTTGGACTCTATATTATACAGCAGGCATAGGGTTTTAATGTCTGAGACCAGAGTATTCATTCACCTTTTAAATTGACAACTGTCTTAAAATGTTCTATGAAAAAATAGCTTTTTGTAAATGACACTTTCAGTGCCTTAGGGAAGCGGATTCTTTCGCAGAACAAATACAGTCATTTATCTGACTGGTTTCACAAATGTTAGTTTTAGGAAAGCAGTTAATGTGTGAACTGAAAGTGGAAACTAACCATCTTGCACACTTGAGGAACAATGAGCAAAGCAGCAGTGTTGGACTGGCAGATCTGGTTCTGCTCTGAGAGGGGTTAAGATTCAACTAAACAATGAAGTTAATATTAAATAAACCATTTCCCTTTTCTCTGGAAATAGAACCGACTTCCTTTTCTCCTCTGGCCTCTGTATTGTCAACCCACTCTCACAAACCTCCCTGCTCAGGCACCTGCTTCCTCTTGAGCTTACGGAGGTTTTTTTTAGCATCACGTCTTTCTGATGAGATATGTCTGGCTTTCGTTTTCTGTGGCAGCTTTCAAAGAACTCCAGGAAACGGTTGCAGAGCAAAGCAGGATCCTGGGGCTGGGAGGAGGTTTATCCTGCAGAAATGCATTGTGGCGAGCCCAAAGTAGTCTCAAAGCTCAATGAACAATGAATTGTGATTAACTTTAGTGCAGTTCAACTTTCCCTAATAACTAAATAAGAATTCTATCATGTGAAGTCCTCAGATCCCCCTACAGCAGGAAAACAAATGGATTCCAGTGGCATCAATTAAAAAGAGTGTTTGGGACATCCCCTCCCTCTTCACAATTTGCCAAAGGCAAGGCAGAGATGTTGGGACATTGGTGTATAATAGACACCACTTGGGTCTGAGCATCTGCTGTGTCTCTCCCAAGGGTGCCTCCTTGTCTCCCTTCCCCAGTCTGGTCTTATATTTGTTGCAAAGTTTTCTTTAGTTTAGACCAGGTTGATCTGATCTCAGAAAGGTTATCTTTCTTTTATATCTCTCCCATAGGTGAAAAATGAGGCTGACATATTTATGGATTTTTGCTGCTGCTTTAATAAATGACTTCCAGGGATGCGATTCTATGAGAAAAAGCTTTAAGAGATAAAGTCTCTGAGAAGAGGGTGACTGGGCAGCATTATCCCTGATGGCAAGGTCTCCTCCATATTAGGCATGTTCAGGATGCCTGAGGTTACCAGAGAAGGTCCTGTTGGTTCTGCCACCCCACAGTGTTCTCATGCTGATAAAAATGCCCTTGGTGGACATTTGCAGTATCTATGGATAAAGATGGGGACTCTTTTTCTCCCTACTGTGTATTCTGGGTCGAATTTTTTTAAAGATCACATTGGCTAATAAATCTTTTAAAAATATTTATTTGAGAGAGAAAGGAGAGAGAGAGAGAGAGAGAGAGAGAGAGAGAGAGAGAGAGAGAGAGAGAGAGAGAGAGAGAGAGAGAATACCAGGGCCTCCAGCCACTGCAAACAAACTCCAGACACATGCACTACCTTGTGCATACAGCTTTATGTGGGTAGTGGGGAATCGAACTCTGGTCCTTCTGCTTTGCAGACAGATACCTTAACCTCTAAGCCCTGGCTTGTTGTTATGAATGGACAGAGGAATGCTAAAACATACTGCAGACCTTGCCAGAGTTCTCTGAGAATTGGAAATATTATTTTGGAGAACAATTCCTTCCACACCTTTTAAAGAACTCTTCCTGTCTTTCAGGGAGGGAAGGCAGGGATGATGACTCTGATCATTTTGTGGAGTGTTGGTGGAGGATAATAGAATCTCCTTTTTTAGGCCCAGGCCAAAGCTCAGCTTCCCTTTCAGGCACTCTGACATTTCCTGGGAACAACCAAGGTGACTCGTGGAAGCCCTAGAAAGCCAGTGCACCAGCCCCTCTCTGTTCATTGTGCGGGCTCTTGGTGCTTACCCCTTTATTCAGGGATGCTTCTCATCTAGCCAATTCTCAAGCTGCCCCTGAGCTCCTCACGAAGTGCTTGTCATGGGCTCTTTTCTCAAAGCCCGTGGATTCATTCTTAGCCAGGATTGCATCAGTGTGCATGTGTGTCTAGGTGACATGTGTGTCCCGTTTGCAGAGCTAAAGCCTTCCAACTTCTCCTCTTTAATGGCTACAGAATAAAGCAGTAGCATCCACTTGGCTTTCTTATATACTAGAGGTCCTGTCCTTTTAAAGATTGTAAACGCTTCAGTAAGAACCATTAAGAATCAAAGTCATGATTACATCGGGCACTTGCTTTGCTTCCCACTGATCCTTCCTAGCATCCTGTGCTGGTGAACAAAGTGAGTGAGGTCCTTGTAAAAGCAGTGGAGCAGGGTACGTACGCTTGCTGAAAAAGTACACTGAGACCATGCAGTAAAAGGTTTCATAGAGGGGAGAGGTTATTGTTATTATTTTAAACTTTCAGAGTGGTTTCCTTTTTGTATATTTATAATATTAATATAAGCTTAATAGAAGGCTTAATGTGAAAGTTGCTAAGCACATTGCCCAATGGAAAAAAAATAAATTATGCAACTACTGCAATGATAAGGCAGTTTTCTGCTACATTTAATTATCTCTTTCTCAAGTGAAAGGTTTGAAGAAGTCTTAACGGTAAGCTGGAAAAGTTTCAAGAATGAAAAAGTTTAATTTTGGGATTAATATTTCAAGTAAAGACCAAATATATTGGCCTTTACAAAATATGACATAAGGTGAGATGAAAAAATTTTCATAATCGTGTGATATCCATTACAACCAGAGAAATTGGATGTTGAAATGGATGAGCTGAAAATTGAAGCAGATACATTTTTCAAAACAGTGTGTGAAGCAGAGAAGGATTTGCAGATCATTGGTGAAATGAACCTGAAGTTGACCTCAGCCTACTTTCCCATTAGGTTTTGATGTAGTTATGCAGGATACGTCACTTGAATAGGAAAGTTTGGCCACCATTCCTATGTCAATTTTAGGAAGTTTCTTTGTCCCTTTGGGCCATGTTTTCACAGTTCATAAGAAGCAAAACTGAGGTTCATCATGTCATTGAGTTGACATTGTATTATATTGACACTTTCACACAACTGTTGGTTTAGAGACAATAACAATCTGGGTTCTCACTATGGCCCATCACCTTATATTTCTATTTCTCAAGAGACTATTTTAAAATTTCACCATTCTCACTGTGAACAATCTCTCCCTTGGCTTATAATATTTGCTTCTAATTTTTAGAAGTTGAGCCTATTCAGCAGGAATCTCAGCTTCTTGGTACCCACCTCTCATCCTGCCTACCTCCTAGCCAAATGCCCCCGCTAATCAGACTTCATCCCTCTAGTGTTTTGGGCTTCAGTCTTGTCCACTCCATCCCTTCAGATGGCTCATTCAATTCATTGCCTTTCCTATACCTAGTACTTTCAATTGCTCTTCTATGTTTCTTATTCTCAGCATCTAAACATGCTAGTTTATTTTCCATCCATATATATGCACACACATGTATGTATAGATATATGCACTTATATATGTACACGCACATACATATATGCACTTATAATGCACACACATATGTATGTATATATATGCACATATATGTCTACACACATGTAACATTTTCTTGATCTAGAGTACTCTAACTTCTCTCAGGCTTTCTTTTCACACACATTCGAACATTATTTACACTCATTACTTCTTCCTTATTCTTCATTTATTGCTCAGCGTAGTTCAGTCTCACTTCCACCTGCCTCTATGCAGGATCATCCAGCATCTTTAAGCTCTAAATCAAATTGCTTTTCTTGCCGGTCATCAGATAACTTGACATTAGGGTAAATGCTTCTGTCATCCTTGATGCTGGCATTCTTTCACAGTCCACATCTGATCCCACGGCACATTGTGTCTGCTCTTCTTACCAAGTCTCTCTAGAGTTTAACTACTTCCTGTCATCCTACCTGGTCCAAGTCACTATCACTTCGTGCTTGGATTATTACAATGGTTTAACTGGTTTCCCTGCATCTGCCCCTACCTTCCTTCACCTTGCTATCAACCCATAGCCAATGGTTAATGCTTATTCATGTTATTTCTCTCCTCAGCGCACTCCAAAGACTTCCCACCCATCCCATCTGATTCAGAGTAAAACCCAGAGTTCTTAATATAACCATAAGGCCCTTGGTGATCCCCCCTCACCTGTCTCACTTTGTACCATTCGGAACCTCCAGAGACAGGGTAGCTTGAGGCAGGTGGGCAGCTAGGGTGCTCACTCAGGCAGGTGGCACTATTGACAGCTTCTTCTGCCCCTCTCTCCCTGTGCTCCCAGCTTCCTTTTCTTTCCTCCAGCTTCCTTGACACATCCCTTCATTCTGCACCCCTCCTGCCCTGAATCATCTGGAACAGTTAAGGTGGCAGGATCATGTGTTTTTGCTATGTGAACATGTCATGCTGAGTCAGTTTATCCTTTTAGAATCGTGCAGTGGTCCACAAATTATTAAAACTTCCTAAGCCTCAATTTCCTAACTTGCAAAATTCCAATAATGATGCCAACCCCATAGTGTTCTGGGACTTAAATAAGCAATCTAAGCGTTTAGCACAGTGCTTGGAATATATAGCAAGTGCACAATAAACATTAATAATAATTATTAGCTTTATCAGTATACTACTTCGGTACATATTCCCTGAAAACTTGGGGTCCTTGGTTAGATCATTTGGAGTTTTCTAGAACAATTGCATAACAATAATTTCTGGTGCAAAAGTGAATAATTTTGTCTCTAAAGGTAAAAAAAAAGTGACATATTCCTTTTCTTCTAGGGAAAATGCTATAGCTCACACTTTTCCTAAGAAGATGATGGTACAGAGTAAATGAAAACACTATTACTATAAAAAAAGAAGAATGGGGCATTAATAAAATTACTTTATCAAGTCACATGTTAAATTCATACAAAATCAATAACATGCACTATTAAAAAGAAATTATAAATCCATGTGTGAAGACTTACAGCATTTTCTTCCTTGCATATCCATGGACTATATATTGGCATATTGTGCTATATACCAATGAATAGTGTTTGATCATCTTTTTTCCAAAATTTTATTTAGCTAATTAATAGCTATTTTCTGAGTCATATTGTGAAGTGCTGTGGAGGTCCCTGCTAGTGCTCAGCAAGGAATCACCACGGTTCCTTCTCCCTAGATAACTGGTCTCCAGAATTTATAACATCATCTCTCTCCTGTCTTCCAGGTGCCAACTCTCGAACCAACCAGTCAGAACATTGCACCTAAGCCTCTCAGCTTTCTGTCTCTGTAACAGGCACCAAGTAATCAACCTCTGATAAGAACACGTGGATTTGGGCTCACAGTTTCGTAGCTTTCAGCCTACTGGCTCTGTTGTTTTAAGCACCTGGTGAAGCAATGCATGATGGTAGGGAGTATGTGGAACTAGCTGTTCATTTCATGTTGGTTCAGAAAGAGACAACAATTCCACACATTCCTTTCAAGGACATGTCCCCAATACCGAAGACCTCCCACTAAGCTCCACATGATCTTTGCAAGACATTCTAGATCCAAACTATAACACTTCATTATCATGCTTTATATTTTTCATAGACCTTGTAGCCCCAGTATTATTTTGTCAACTTTTCATTTCTTGTTTATCATCTGTCCTTTTTCCCCATCATAAAAATTCCATTAGTACATAGGTCTTGTTTATCCCTAGAAACTCCGAGTGCCTGGTGCTTGAAAACATTTGGTCAGTGTTTGCTGAGTAAAAGAAGTTGCACCTGGATGCAAAAACAGACTGAAACATTCCCAGCAAATTACTGGTGCTCTCTTCATTTGCTTTTTAGAAGGAAATAGTTAAAATTGGTGTCGTAGTCAGCCACACGCCACTGGGATGAATCTTCAAACCAGGCACAGTTTTGGGGAGGAAAAGATTTATTTGTAGCTATACATACAGGGGAAGTTCCAGAATGCAAAAGAGGCTGCTCCCCTTTCACAGGTCCAAGCAGAGAGAGAAACCCATCACCAACACCACACACACCAAACACACAGAACAGGGAGGAGGCAGGAGGGGGCAAGGAGAGAATTTCTTCCCCTTTATATAGCCTTAGGGTGGGTCTTGCAGCCCTATCCCAGACTTAATGGATTCCTGAGTCTCTGGAATTTCCTTCCTGCACCGCCCACACAAGAGAGGATGTTTACTTCTAGTTCCTTTGAGCTTCCTTACCTCTTGTCCCCTACTGAGAGGCTGCCTTCCTGTCGACATCCTCAGAGACCCACCCAAGATAATTAAAAAAATACAAGTTGACAACAAAACCTAACCATCACAATTGGTGAATCTAATAAAATGATGGCCCAAATGGTGTGATTTTTTAAGATTTTGTGGGGAAAAAAGGGATTAGTTTTTCCTATAAATAGTTACTGGGTGTGAAGCTCAAGGGTTAAATGAGGGGGAAATGGGCTTAGATTTTTAAAAACAATGCAGTAATACAAAGAAATACACAGAGAGAAGAATGCAGGAGCCTCCTCCACAGAGTACCATCCATCTTCTTCAGGGGCTTGTTTGCCACAGCAGCTGCAGGTATTTAAAAAGTATTAAATATTTCAGAACCTGTTAGCCTCCTATTGATTCCTCCCAGATGCCTTCTTCTCTTTTCAATGTCACTGTTGTGGCCGCTAGTACTCACTGAGTATTAAGCCTGGGTGGTATGAGGTTTTGGCCAATGAACCATGAATGGAAATCAGCTCTGTACCAAGTTAGGAGCCAGAGTCCCCCTTCTCACTGCTCTGCTGTGATGCATCACTGCGACCATGTGACCCTAGTCAAGATGCAAGGGTCACCTGACTCACATCGACCTCACATCTGATGAGCAAGGAATATGATTTTATAAGCACTGGGATTTTGGACTGTGCTTATACCATAACCTATAGTTCCCTGTCAAGATATATCCCAGTGCTCAGTTTGGCATTTATTATTACTGTTTGAAGATATTAATGCATATATTATTAATAAATAATATACACATTTATATAATGTTATAAAACACAATATAAATTATATTGTACTCTAACATAATCATACATCTTTTCCTTTCAACATGAGCTTTTTGGATTTCCCCATGGGCTTATGTTTCTTTATTTGTAGTTTATTTATCCACTCTCCTGTTGAAAGGTATTCAGGTAATTTCTTTCTTTTTGATTGCTATAAACAATACAGACATAGTCTAGTTCTGGTCTCCTTCTGCATGGTGAGAATTTCTGTACAGTTCACACCTATCAGGGTACTATGGTGCAACTAAATACCTCTTTAGCTTTCCCAGGTTCTGTGAAGTCATAGCAAGCTCTATCTCTAGTTTCATGAGCCATGTGCTCAAATTCTGTATCTTCAGTGCTATATCATCAATATCTTGATTAGATTCAAGGAGCAACATGGATTTCAATAATAAAGATAGAAATGTTTCTGATACATTCTCACTATGTAGCCCAAACTGTTCATAAACTTCATTCTTTTGCCTTCCCAGTGAGGGGATTGCAGGTTTTACAGACTAATCTGTATTATAAATGACATATTTGTGAGATTTTTCTTTGTTCCCAACAAGTGACTTTCTTTTCTTGTTGAAAAAATAATGACTTATCATTGCACATATTTCAGAATCATAAGTGAAAGAGAAGGATGGCAAATGCTTTCAAGAGATAAAGGCAGAGCTGGCCCCAGGTTTGATTCCCTGGTACCTGCTTAAAGCTAGATGCACAAAGTGGTACATTGATCTTAAGTTTGTTAGCAGCAGCAAGAGGTGATGGCATATCCATTGCCCATTCTCTCTCTCTTGCAAATCAATAAATTAAAAATCTAAGAAAAAGAGAAAAAGGCAATCCAGAAGAGGGTTGGGATCAATTTGCTGACATCTGCTTATTCAGACAGTCCAACTTTGTTTTTGAAGATGGTATGGTTGCCACTCTGGCATCTGCTGGGACTCCAAAGGTAGTCTCAGCAAGACAACCTCCAAAACCTCGGGGCCCATGATTATTCTAACCATCCTGAACTCTCTGAGAGCCATCAAGCACTGATGTCTGTAGTTGTGAGCCAGAGTGCCCTCCTTAGTTGAATTATAGTATTGTGGAAAGCTCAGCCTAAGCCATCTATGTCCATCATTCCATTCTTCTTGTTGGTATGCATTTAAGGAATGTGTAATTTTAACATGTAAAAATCAGGGTGAGTTTTGTGTTTAAATTGGTTGCTCTGTGTGTGTCTATCAATCACATCTTATATTGTGCCTGTATGCAAAGAGCTTGAGTTCAACTCTAGAGATGAGCTCTCTCATAGGGCACACCAATGCCCATGTCTTCAGGTACATACTTGTGGCCACACTACCAAATCCCTATCTCCAGATGCCTCTAGAACAGGCTTCTGATGATCCCAGTCCCAAGTATCCAACATGATCCTTGACAGCTTTACCCAAGTGCAGCCAACTCTTCAAACTAAGAAGTCCACACTGATCACATCATCTTTTATTCCTCATAATATTTTCCTTATTCAAGAAAATGCTTCATTCAATGGAACCACCATTACCTAGTAACTAATCTCAGATATTTTAGATCATCTTTCTCCTTACAAGTCACTTCCCTATGAACTGTCTCCTTCATTCCTTCTACTGCGAGTGGTACCAGTCCTCCCCCAGCTCTCATACAGGACCACATTCTCTCATGCCTATACCAGCACCACCTGTACCTCCCAATTGCCCATCATACTATTTCCAGAAGGAACTTAAAAATGCAAATGTCACTTGTTAGCCCTTTAGAAAATATTTTTGTTTCTATTTCCTTCCAGGTAAAGCAGATCTCTCCTGTCTGTCTGTCTGTCTGTCTGTCTCTCCCTTCCTGATTCTTGCCTTTATCTCACTTCCTGACACTTTCTTGCCAAGGCAGGTAAATAGGAGGCACATGAAACACCTTATAATTCCCTGAACGTATCATGGGTTCCCTGCTACCTTGCTTCTTGCACAATCTTTCCTTCCATGGACACAAGGATATGTTCTTCAAGATTCTGAACAAATGTTAGATTTTTCAGGGTTTCCTTGGTGCTTTCTGCTCATATCAGCCACCACACATTCACTCCTACTGGACTGGAAAAACTCCTTGAAAGAGGGTTTGGAATTGCTCCTCATGTATCTGTTAGTAGCAGATATGCACTATTAGGTGATTTTATCTTGATGCAAACATAGAGTGTACTTAGGCAGCCTATATGGTGGAGGTCAATCACTTGAGGTGGCTCCTTGAGCCATCAAGAGACATAGTAAGCACCAAATGTTTGAAATTGCTTCTGGTATAATAGATATATGCTTTATAGTAAATATTTTTATAAGCAGGAATGCACTAAGGACAAAAAGTGTACTATAGTAAATGCATAATCTAACGTCATAACTATTCATAAGTGCTATGAATATGTACAGTGCGTAATATATGTGCCACAGTTTTATACAACTGGGGACAGATTTGCTTACAAATGCATGAGTGATACATTTTGCTATGTCAGGGTGGCTGTGATGTCACTAAATGTTAGGAATTTTTTAGCTCTATTATAATCTTATGGGAGCACTGACCTCTATGTGGTTCACTGTTGGCCAAAATGTTTTTCAGCCCATGACTATATTATCTTTATTTGCTATATTATATTAATTTGCTTCAAAGTCTGGGAGAATGTCCTGCCACGGGTCATACAGCATGCGTGTGGCAGCTGGGATCTGCTGAAGATGGCTGACCAGCCATTAGAGCAGGGCGTGTGGCTGCCTCTCTCCTTCCTTTCCACTCTGATGCTCCTTATTGGTCACTTTGCTTTCTGGTCTTTCTAGTATGGAAGCTCAAAGCAAGATTTGGTATCTGTTCAACACTTTCTCTTCTGGATACTTTCCTAGCTTTCCTGGGGACACTGCAGACATTGTTTTAATGTTTAACCTTGGGCTCCCTTCACATGGGTGCACTGATCTCTGTGGGGAGCACCCTGGTCCCATCTCTAAATTGCATCATAACTCCAAGCCAGTCTGTTCCCCTGCTTACTCAACCAATTGTGGGCTTGGTGCTCTTTGCCCTTGTGAGCCACCAAACATTCCTCCTGTTGGATTGGAAAAACTCTGGCAGCATATCCCGCTGTTTCCGAAAACTTCATTCCAGAAACATGGACTTTCCCCACCCTGCTGGTGTATGTGTGTAGCCACCCATCTTGACACCTGGAGCACATTTGCTGAGAGCAGAGGTGTGCAGCATCCTTCCTTACTTTGTTTGATGTTAGTACCCATCCAGCTCTCTTAGGGTTGCAGTTTGTATATCTGTTTTGTATAGTTTTCACATCCTTTAACTTTCAACTTATTTGTTTTCCCCAATCTAAAGTGAATGTCCTATAAAGATAAAATAAAGACCCGACAACCACGTCTTCTTTTCTCAAGATCCAATTTAATAATCTTAGTCCCTTAAATTGCATTTTTAATCTAGACACATTTAATGTTATCATTTGTGCGGTTAGATTCACAAGACCATTCAGATTTTTTTCTTGTAGATTTATTTTTTTTAATTTGATTTTAAATAAAAAACATTGCATATATGGTCCCCTCTCCCCCACCCTGATTCTGTTGAGGGTCTTTGGTGGGGTTGTTGGTATTTATTATGGACCAAGAGGCCTCAGTCAGTCTCTGCAGGGAGGGGAAAACCTGGCGTCTCAGGCTATTCCCACCCACCCTGAGGCTCTTAAAGTCTTTCCTCTCCCTCCTCCACAATGCTCCCTGAGCTTGGGCAGGCAAGATAGACATCTGATTTGTGTTGCTTTCTCTGTAGCCTCTGAATCTCTGTTTTGATGAGTTTTGAGCGAGCACAGCCCCTGGCCAACATTATTCTGACTTTTGTCATTATGAATTTGACTATTTGAGTATTTCATAAGTAGAATCCTATAATACGGTATTTGTTTTGTTGTATCTGGCTTATTTCCCTCAACATAATGCCTTCAAGGCTCATCTGGTTGTAGCACGTATCATGATATTCTTCCTTTGGAAGGCTGGATAATATTCCATCATCTGTGTATACCACATTGGTTTATCCGTTCTTTCATGAATGGATTTGGGTTGTTTCCACTTTCCAGCTATTGCGAATAATGCTGCCTCAGACCATGTATACAGATATGCGTCTGATTTTCAGCCAGGTTAGAAGGCATAGCTGAAGGAGCATGAGGGCAGCTTGCTCACATCTGGACAGGTCAGGAAGCAGAGAAAAGGCAATGCAACCATTCCTTTCTGGGCCCCTAACTCATGGGATGGTGATGCCCTCATTCAGAGTGGGTCTCCCCCTTTCAATTAATCTTCTATGGAAACGATCTTATGGGCATAGCCAAGGTGTTCCTCACTAATGCCCAAGACATTCATTAATCCAGTTAACAATCAACATTTGCCATCATACCTGCATTCAGTTCTTTTGCATATACATCCAAGATTTCCATAGTTCATTAGCCTTTACTGAAGAACCATGACCAACCTATGATGCATTGTATTTGGTTTACATGTCTCCTTAGGATCCTATTGGCTATGATGGTTTCTTGACTTTTCCTATTATTATTATTTTTTAAATCTTGACATTGTCATGTATTTTGTAGGCCATTCATTTATTGGAATTTGCCTAATGTTTTTCTCAACATTAGATTGCTATAAGGAAGGTTGAGAGGAAATCACACAGGTTAAGTGAAATTTTCATACATCATCTGAAGAACAGATGATATCAACATTATTTATCACTGCTGACCTTGACATTTTTACCTGATAGAAAAGTTGCCCCCTTCTCCATGAAGCACTTTTTAGAAGCAATATGAGAAGTCCTGAGCTAAGATATAGGGAATATGAAAGAGCCTCTACAAAAGTTTATTTTTGCAAATTCTCTGACCAAGAGATTTGCTTCATAGCAGTACAGACTCATGGGTATTTATTTTATATTGTGGGTTACAAGTCACTTGTACTTAATTTATTTCTCTGTTTTAATTGCTCCAGCTTTGGCTATGGTGAGCTCTTTGACTTGTTTCCTGTGCACCTGTGGCTGACACACCGCTATCAATGTCAATTTCTAAAGATCATTTCTTTACACAGTGGCTCAGACTCGCCTCAAATATTTCCTGTCTCATTCCTAGAAGTAGTAATTTCACCAAGAGACTCATTTCTATTTAATTTTATTTATTTATTTAATTTATTTATATATTTATTTGGAGGATAGCATTAGAAGCCAAGATTTGGGGTGAGTTGTACTCAATACTGCCAGGTCTTTGCATGCCTCTGTTTCTTTTCATGGAAACTAGATTTTGGATAATGCATCCTAGCCCATGCTAGTACCTCATTCTCCCTTTACTCCCTCTCATGATGGCAGCTGATGTTTGCTTTGTCATTTATTTGTTTAGTGATTTAACTGAATTAATCTTGCCATGCTCATTTCTCCCATAATGTGCAGCTTCAACAACCCTTAGAAAATTTCCCTTGTTTCTCTCTCCTTGCAAGTATAAAATACTTAATAAATAAATAAATGACTATTTTGTTAGGACTGGGGAGATGGCTCAGGGATTAAGGGAATTTGCTTGCAAAGCCCTATGGCTCAGGTTTCAAGTACCTGTATAAAGGCAGATGCCCAAGTTGGTGAATACGACTGAAGTTTGTTTGCAGTAGCAAGAGGCCCTGGTGCACTCATTCTCTTTCTACTTGCAAATAAATTAAAAACTTTAATAAATGAGAAATTCTCCCCTTCTTTCTTTCTTTCTTTCTTTCTTTCTTTCTTTCTTTCTTTCTTTCTTTCTTTCTTTCTTTCTTTCTTTCTTTCTTTCTTTCTTTCTTTCT
Source organism: Zapus hudsonius (assembly GCA_004024765.1). Taxonomy (NCBI): domain Eukaryota; kingdom Metazoa; phylum Chordata; class Mammalia; order Rodentia; family Dipodidae; genus Zapus; species Zapus hudsonius. The sequence continues at coordinate 13,709 of PVHP010019308.1, forward strand.
TCTTTCTTTCTTTCTTTCTTTCTTTCTTTCTTTCTTTCTTTCTTTCTTTCTTTCTTTCTTTCTTTCTTTTTTAAAAAACATAGGTTCTAGGGATTGAACTCAGGTCTTCATGCTTACCAGGGAAGTCCTTTGTCAACTGAGCTCTCTCCCCAGCCTCCCTTGTTGCAAATCTCTACCTCAGACTAACCCCTGTTTCTGGATCTGAATAAGCTAATTATTGTCAGAAGGTGGCTTATTCCATGGCCACTTAGTTTTTACTCTTGCCGTGTGTGTGTGTGTGTGTGTGTGTGTGTGTGTGTGTGTGTGTGTGTGTGTGTGTGTGGTCACTCTCAGGGAATGTGGTATTTGCTGTGTTCAGCCAAGGACTAGTAGCTTAGCTTGCAGCATGTTATAATCTTCCTGTTTTCTGTGGTGAGAGTGATTTCTTTTTTCAAATCTTGGCTTCTGAGGAATTCACCCTTGAGTCAAGATAGCTTAGTGCTCAAGTCTGTGTTTGGTCAGAGGTTGCTTCTAAGTCCGTTGTGTGAGTGAAGATTCCACCCTGGGTGGACACTGATCCCAGGAGGCTTCTCCTTGACTTCTCTTTCTTTGGTTCTATCTGCTCAGCCTCTGGCTTCTCTGGTGTTTAGCTGGTGCCTCAGTCTCTGCTAGGAAGGATCTCCCTTATTCCCAGAACATCCTCTTTCTGGCAGTTCTCCCCTCTCTCTGCCACCCTGCCAGCTCTTCCAGCTCTGCAGGTGAGCTCTGGTGCAGAGACAACCCCCTCCCCACTTCTTATCTTAACCCTCCTATGAAGAAACCTGCCCTGTGGGCCAGGACCAAAACTCAGTGGAGGACTGGGGAAGGGACACCCCATGCCCTCCTGGAAGCCATGTGGCCAGGATTAGAGCTACTGAGAGGGGTAAGGAAGGTTGAAAAATATCCCTAGCAAGGTTCCATAGAATACCCCTGCCTTTCTGAGTGCTGGTGCTCCTGGACAGTTTCTGTCAGTGGAGCAGAGAAAGAGGGGGAGGGAGTTAAAGGGAAGGAGAGAAGGAAAGGGGATTTAGAGGGTAGGGCTCTGACTGAGAAACCACAGACTTGCTGCTATTATGACCTTTGGTAGATTAGTTTGAAGAAGTAACTCTTTTTTTGCTCTATGCCTGTTGTAGTCAGCTTTCTCTGTTGCTGCACAGAAAGAACCCAAACAAAGCCACTTGTGAAGGAATGGGTTTATTTGGCTTATGGATTCAAGGGGAGACTCCATCCTGACAGGGAAAATTATGGCATGAGCAGAGGGTAGATATCACCTCTGCCACAGCACTGCAAACAGCAGCAGGAAGGTGTGCCAAACACTGGCAAGGGGAAGCTGGTTTATAACCCCATAAGCCCGCCCCCAACAACATAGCTCCAGCGAGGTTGTCAAACCCAAATTGTCATCAGCTGAGAATCTAACAATCAGAACACATTCATTTGTTTGTAGGGGACACCTGGATCAAACCATGACAATGCCCTTGGGATGAATTCCAAAGGGTTTAAGTAATTTATTTTTATAATTCTTACCAATGCAAGTGTTGTTTTGTTGAGGAGAGAGTCTATACAAATCCCACCTACCCCATTTTTAAAATGAATAAGTATATACACTGTATGATCAAATCTTGCGAAGGTGTCTCGTTTCCCTCCTCTCTGTCCCCTACCCTTGGGGTACTTCCTCAGTGTGCATACTGGATCTGTCCATAGGGTAGGGGGTTAAGAACTGCACCAGAAAAACTGGCCACCTACCCCATTTTAACATGCCATGTTCCCTGCCCTGAGTGTTGGGATGGTCTTCCAAGATGCCAGTGTTGCTGATGTCAGAGACTGCTTTAAGGGCACATGGAGTTTCTTTGGGAAGACGGAGGAAGGGACTAGTATGGCCATTATTTTCACCTGTGATCTCTGTAATTCAGGTGGCTGATCATCACAGTCGTTTCCCTAAGTTCATTGGGTGTTCTCTGGATCACATTATAGCCATCTGGTGCTTCCTCAGGGACCTGAACAGATGCGAGCCTCAGTGAGCATCTGCTCAGTGCAAAGAGAGAGAATGGACTTTTCACTGCAGCAGGAGGAGTTGGGGCTAAATGTTGAGGCCTTGTTCCTAAACAAGCCTGGGAGTTCACCTTCCAGTGTAAATGCTTCTCTCCTCCTCTGGTTCCTCCAGTGGCTGTTCCTATGAGAGAGTAGAGTGCAACCTTGTCTGCAAGACCTGCTTGTCTTTGCACTCTGGCTGCTCATGCTCCTTGACCTGCCTTACATTCTGACTCTTGATCACAACCGTCTTGGAGCTGGCCTCCAAGATCTTTGCACAAGCTAATTCTTGTAACTGGAAAGACTTCGTCATTGCTGACTCGGGTCAGCGGTCTCAATTCCAAGGTCATGTCCTTGGTTTCTTTAGACAACCATATCTAAGATGGGTTTCTCCAATCCCTATTGTTCATTGCTGTCTGTTTATTGTTGATGACTCCACTCTTAGCTAGAGTGCAACTTCTACAAAGCCGGTTTCTTCATATTTTAAATGTTATCTGCTCTCCCCTAGGTTCTTAAGACAGCACTCATCATCCAGTGGGGATTTGATAAATCCAAGGAATACAAGAAATAATGTGGACATGTCATAGAGTCACTGTACAACTTTTATGTTTTAAAGGCAAGAATGAAATGCTGTCTCTGAGGATGCCTCAGGAACCATCTAGATGAGATTACGTGCTGATGTTGTGCAAGGCAGTAATTCGTATTGCTAGGAGAAGAATTCTTTATTGAAGTTAGCAGAATAAAACGTTTGCCAGAGGAATAAATCCTCCACACAAAATCAATCCAAAACAGTCAGCAGTGCAGGTCCTGGGTTTTAGTCTTACCTTGACCTTTGACTGGGACCAATGTCATGTACACTTGTGCTGTGTATTCTGGTTATGATTACCCAGGGAGAGCACAGTAAAAATGGTAACACCACATGCGACCTCATATAACTATGACTGCAATTATAACCGAAGATTGTGACTGGTAGAAATAATGCTGGCTTTGCCAATCTGAACAAATCCCAGCCTCTCTGTTTTTCATCAATCAAATGAGTATGCCCTCCTCCTCCACATGATTAAGCTGTGCCTTTGGATCCAAGACATATTTTCTTTGCCAGTTATTTTGCTGATAAATTCTATCATCTCAGATTTAGAAAGCAATCTTATAAGAAACACAGGAAGATGATCCCAGTTTCAACAGGTCTAGGTCTCTGAAGTCTGTGTGATGGAGGGCCACATAAACATAACATTTGATTATCGGAGATAAGGGAGACTTGTAGAGGCTCTGTCTAAATAATGAGCCAGATGATACTGTGTACATGAAATATTGTGCACCTCAACTGTTTTCTTATCAAATGCTTCATGTAAAGAGTAATTCCAGGTCATTCTGGGCTAGAGCAAGGTGCATTTCCTTCGACATCTTGACCAAGAGTGCAGAGACCCCTATCGCACAGCACCCTGGATGGGGCACAGAAGACGGGTTCTGGGTGTGCCTTTCCTCATCCCACCAAGCTTGAGTTCATGAAGTAGAAATACGAGGTCCAAATACCCAAATTTCAGAAGTCCACACAAGAAAATGAATATCATATGAGGCCTATTATGAATATTTTCAAATGTAGAGAATAATTAAAAGCATAATAAAGTTATTTACTCATTTACCAACTATCTTGATAAACAACTGTTACTATCTTATAAATCCAGCTTTGTGTAACACTTCATAGTTAAATGCTTCCATAGGCATCTTTCACAAATAAAAACATTCTTTATTATAGACACATCCAGGTCCATTGACATCAGTTTTCCACAGAGGTTATTAGAGGAAAATTCCCAAACAATACAGGCTATTGCCACTGCTCTTAGTTGCTGACCAGAACTAGATGGTAAGACCCTTCTGCTGGCGACACCAAAGCTTTGGTTGGAAGATGCTTAGAAATCAAGCAAGAACTGAGTTAGAGGCCTCCTCCCTGATGGCTAGCTGTCATAGTGTTGTATGGAAAGTGCTTCAGGGGGAGAAACACCTACAGCAGTTGTAGTTAGTAGTGGACCTGTGAGCTTACACAACAAGCCAGCCAGGCAGAGTGTGCCCACTAGTGCAATAGTGCCATAACTATTATGGGGGTAACCAACCGTTCTCTGATTGGATTTGAAGCCTACTATATGGAAGGAAAAATCTTGCCTAGTGTTGAAAACCTAGTCAAAAGTCGATGGCTGGAAAAGTCATAGGCCCTCGGAGGAAGCTACTACTTTTGACTAAATAGGCATGCTGTGCCCATCAGACTGCTCTCTAAATATTTGTGTGTATGTCATTACATTAGAGCTGCTCTCACTTTGGTCAGAGAAGCTTCTTTTTGCAGTTAGTGGTGACTACTGGGAAGACTCAAAGCTCATCATAGTCCTGAGAAGAAGTGACTGTTGAGCGCTCAGTGCTAAATGAGGCATCTCTACCACCCATCCAACCCCCAGGAAACACTGTGGAAGAGGAGGTGGAAAGAATGTATAAGCCACAGAAAGGGAAGACTGCTTTGGAACACTGTCTTCTGGACATGAATTAGCCATTGCATTCATGACCTCACAGTGACTGTCATTACCTGTACAAGACCTGCACAAGATTGGGCCCATCAACATTCTGCCATGGATGGTGGAGCAGGGAAAAAAGCAAATTAAAAAAAAAAAAGCTGTTGATTGCCTCCCCCAGGCTTTGGCTCCTCCATTGCATAAATGCTCATGGTGGCCGACTGCGTTTCATGTCAGTGGTCTCTGTTACTCCAGCTGTCATTGACCAGTTTCCCCTGGCAATTTATGCAGTGCCTTCCAGCTCTGCACTGACTACCATCTGGGGTCTGGTTAGCTTTCTGGACCTTTCAGGGTCTCTCAATGCTGATAGATGGCTTTCTGTTCTTTCTTCAGCAACAGGATCTTACCTCAGGCCTGGGGTGGGCATTCAAAAGCTTTGACAGAATCCTGTTTTGTTTTTGGGACCTCATGTTTCACTTTGGTCAACAGTTCAGTGAGGAAAGGAGCCAGTGACTATAATCTGACCTAGTAATCCACTCAGTAATGGGGAGCCCTTAACTGAAACTGGGGATGCTGGGCGAAATGCACTGGGAACCAAACTCTTGGGACCCCAAAGAGAAATGTACTATACAAATGATTTACAAAGAGGCTACTAACAATAGAATCTAGCTAATTCACAAATGTGTATCTCAGATAACCTATACTGATCTCACTCTCCGATGGAGAGTTTGTATTTTTCAGAATTCAGAGAGAGAGAGAGAGAGAGAGAGAGAGCGCTATTGCTCTTCCAACCCTACCAACGAACTGCAGGCCAATAGCTGACATCCGGGCAAGAGATGAGCCACACCAGATATTCCATGAAGGATCCATATAGAACCCCGTAGAAAGTGGTGGGATAAGCAAGAGACCCATAACCACAGCCAATCAGTCAACACAGGATAAGTCAGACAGACACCAATGATTTCAACACAACCTAAAGCAGAAGTACAGAGGCCCCTAAGACCTCAACAATAAAGCAGCTTTAATACCCACCACGACTCAGGGAACTGAGTGGAAGAGGGGGGCAGAAAGATTGTAAGAGTCATGGTGGGGGAGAACTCCCAGAGACATCGCCCCCCTCAGTAACATCACACTAAGGCGGGTGGAACCGGGCTGACTTCTAGGCTATCCATAACCCCCTACCCCATGGACTGATCCAGACTGCCCACAGAGGAGGATATCCAGCTGATTAGGAAAAGGGAAGAGGGAAATTGGGGAAATGGGGATACCAACTTATTATTTGCTCATTCAATGTATCTAGTTATGGACAATAAAAAATAAATTAAAAAAAAGACATACAAGTAGTAGGGGGCCTAGTTGGAAAGAAAAAGGAGTTCAGTGGAAGGGGAAGAGAAGTTAATGATCAAAATGCATACCTGTGTTTATGTATTAAAATTATGTATGAAAATACATACCTGTATTTATGTATGAAAATTGTCAATAAAAAAGTAAAGGAAAAAAATAATGCTCCAGTATCATCTAAGTTAAATTTGTTTCTCTAATTGTCCAAAAGTATTTTTTACTATATCTTATTTTCAAAGTGAGGATTATTTCAAGATCATATCTTCTACTTGGTGTTTCTAAAATCTTTTAATCTGGAATAGATCACATTTTCCCCCAACCCCATCACAATTTCTGTAAAACTAATCCATGTTTCTTATTTTATTGTGGCCTTATTAAAAGTTTTTCTCTATACTCTAGGCTTGATTCAATTTAAACATATATATGCTTGTAAAGAGGCCTTCAAAAATGATAGAGTATAATACACACATCAATATTTATATAAGGTTAGAATGTTCCACTCTTAAGGATGGCGATTTTCAGAGTTCTTAACTTAAGGCTCCATAATTTATATTCTTGACAGTAGAGGGCTATTCTGGACTATATTTATGTTGTTTTGCAGGTTGTGATAAAGTTATATGCAACAGTTTGTGGGAATAATCTGAAATGTGGATTCACTATCCGCTCTTTTGTCATTGGTGGGAGACACACAACCAGATGTCAGAGAGACTTGGGAGCCGTGGAAGTTAGGCTGATTCTCTCAAGGAGGATGCATGAGTTCCTACATGCCCATCTCCTGGCAGTGCCTTTGGGGTGTGAGCTTTGTCCTTGGCTGACAGCACGGAAGGGTCTTAAGACAATGGGGCTGAAGTTGAGCCTCCAGTGCCTATTGCTTCTCTCCCATATTTTTTAGGAAAACCTCCAGGCTCTCAGCAAATAGTTAAATAGCAGAGCGAGGAGCTCTTAGCCCTATTACTTATGCTGCTGTGATTTCAACTGCAACGATGATACATTTATCTATTTGATTTAAAAAAATTGGTCCTTGTTTTAAAAAGCCTCTGGGCACAAGAACAGTAAAATTGTTCAATAAAATACTTAAATCAATTGACACCATCATGTTTAAAAACACAGCGTGTGTCACAGAGTGGCATAAAATGTCATTCTCAGCGGGAGTTCCCCGTTAGCTACACAAAGTTCAAAGGCAAGTTTTATGTTAGACTTTGCACATGGATGGGCGTGGGTCTGGTGAGCTAATGAGGGCACATGGAGTGATGGAGAAGGACACCTTCTCTCCCATCTGAATGGGCAGGTGACGAGATCAGTGAACACTCAGATTGTCGGCAAAACTAACCCTCACCGTGTTTCAGGCAGCATAGAAGAATCACAAGAAACCTGTGAGGTTGGTATGATTATTATCCTCATTTACATGTGACAACATGGAGAGGCCCAAAGAACTTAAGCCAAATGTCCAATTTCACACTGATTGGTTTATGATTAGGCCAGCATTTGAACTCTGGCACTGTGGCTGTAGAGCCAGCGCTTTCATTGTTAATTTTGTAGACTCAACTTTAAACTGAATACACTCAGTTAGTCACTTACTTAATGAATTATACAGGTGTGTGTGTGTGTGTGTGTGTGTGTGTGTGTGTGTGTGTGTGTGTGTGTACCTCTGTCAAATGGCAGGCATTTCGTTTTGACTGGTCTCTGGAATGCAATCAAAATCTAAAACAAGAGATTCCTCAATTCAGGGTGACCTCAATTCAGGCTGACCCCAATTTGGACTGGCTCCCAGTACACAGGTCTTGATCTATACATAAACCCTGATGACGAGCCGCACGTCAGCAAGTGTGTAACTGCTCATGCTGGCTTTGAGATGGGCCGTCTCTGTTCTGACCGATCCATGGACTCCGTGGTAATAACATTGAACGACATGTTGGAGGTTGTTAAAATTGATCACTGTGTGGGCCGTATCAGAATGGATGTGCTCAAGGAGGGGGAATGTTATAGAAAATGAATGATAGGAAGAGAATCAAGAGGCAAGGGTTAACTTAGAATTTCCCATATGGATGGTTCCTGTTTGCTGCTTTCTCTCAAGAATATAAACTAAACACAGCAAGAAAAAAATCCCACTTTAACGAAACACATTTATGTTTCCTATTTTGGATGGAGGATTTTTATGATGCGACAAAGTGGTTTATTTCAGAAGTGCTGTTTCAACAATAACTGGAGACACAGAAGAACATTTTCATTGGTGCAGTCTGCTTGAAAGCTTCCTCAAACTTACAAAAGAGCAGAGACTATGAGATGAAAAGACACTTGAATTTAAAATAAGAGACCAATAAAACACCATTGCTTTTCACTATCAGGGGCTTTACAGTTCCAATTGCTTTCTCATTCATAGTGAATGGGCGTGTCTTCTGGTCACCCTGCCAACCCTGAGGGATGCCCTGTCCTCAGGGAGAGGGCCTTTCATCCCTGCTTAGCCCTCACTTGGACTCATGGTTACCTTGCTCCGAGCTGAAGATTTTGATGTGAGACCTGCCACATCAGTGGCAGGTCTCACCACTTCAAAGTCACGCTACTGAAATACAGCAGGTGACGTCCTTGGTGGCTTTACTGGAATGAGGAGGTGGTCGGGATAAAGCCGGTGAAAATGTTGGCAGCAAAATCTCAAGGGTGAATGTTGACCAATGTTCTATCCTCTGAACTGAAGTAATCATTTCAAGGTCCAGCTTCTATGTGGTCCAGTGGATTCTCCTGCCAGGTGACTGTGGTGTTCTTCTGTGATTTCACATGGTCAATATGATAATCTATCCATGCTTTCTTTATAGCTTCCTGTTCTTTTCTTTTTTTCTCTTTGCCTTCATTCTTAAGGCCCTATCATCATTCCTCCCATGTCAAGCACCAGCACTTTATTCTCGCCTCTGGCTTTGTTTTCTAGGAAACTAAGTCTTATATGTGTATTTTACTTCAGACCGTCATCAAATTTGAAACTGCCAAAAATTTTACTGCTATTTATATTCTGATGACCAGAAAACAAAGGCCCAATAGGTAAAGCCTATTATTGACTTCTCAATTAATTCATTTAGCTAACACTTCTTAAGTAGTTTCTGTGTTCCAGGCACTGTTCTATGCGCTGTGGTAACAGACAGACAAGGTTACTAGCTGCATGGAAATTAAAGTCTAACTAGGGGGATCATACGTTATATGAACAAGTAAACAGATAAGCAAATTCAGACGTGTCAATTCCATATGTTAGAAGGTAGAGGCAGGAGGGCTGACATTTGTAGGGTGAGCAGGAAATGTACCTCTGAAGAAGTGACAGGTGAGCTGACACCAGGCGTTGGTTAGAATGTGTAGAGCAGGAGTCTCCAACCTATGATCATTACATGATGTTGGTATCTACAAATGTGTTGGTCTGCTTTCATGGCTATCCTGGGATGCATGTGGCTTATAGGCTGCAGGTTGGACATGTCTGTTCTCGAGTCTCTAAACACTGTAAAGATTATTCCCCATTTTTGCACATGTAATTCAAAGGGAAACAACACAGCACATAAATGCTTTGAAGCCCACTGTAAAAGCTGTTTGGTAAAGTAAATGAATAATTAATAAATGGAAAATTATTGTCTTCCCTGTCATGCCTACTTTAATTTAAATAAACATATATATATATATATATATATATATATATATATATATATATGATTTCCTATTTTACCCATGTGCTTTTCTTTTAGGGGGCAGAGCTATTGCCTTATTATTGCATGTGTTTTTCCTCTCAGTGAGTAAACCAAATGGTTTGCAGAGTCCAGGAACTTTTAGGATATTGTAGGCAGAGAGAACTTCAGGTGGAAATACATGAAGTATAGACAAGCCTTGTTACTTAAGGACTGGTATAGATGGAGAATAGCAAGTGTGAGAGAGAAGGAGGAGGTGGGGTCAGAGAGGGAGGTAATCATATCAGATCATATAGGGTCTTGAATGCCAGTTAGGGGCTATGGTTTAATTATAATGGTAGTAGGGAACCAGGGGAAGATTTTAAGCAGATGTGTGATGTTATTAAACAAAAAGCTACATGGTAATTCTAAGTCTAGGACTCAGGACTTCTGACTCCTAGACTTCTGACTTCTCTAGCAAGCAGGTGTCAGGGGTGGGGCTGGAAGGAAAGCTCTGTGCCTCCCACTTTCGTGATGGAGAGAATCCTAGTTTCATAACTGCATCTCATAATTGCTGCAGTCTTGCTCACCAAGGCAGCTGACCACTAAGCCATTGGACACATGGGTAATGCTCCTTGCTCTCTTCCTGTTTCTCTTTCTCTCTCTGAATAGAGGTGGGGGAGGGAGAAGAGATGTAATCAGTGGCAAGGTGGATAAGGCTGGGGGTGCGAGGACCACTCAAAGGGGAGTCTGTATTTGAGCCTCAGAGTCACACCTCTCTCTAGCCTGTCTCCCCAGCCTGCCCCCACCTGCGCACCCTCACAATTCCCCAGCTGTCAGCTAGCTACCTGCCTGGCTCTGGCAGCTCAGCTCCCAGCTTCTCCCCTGGGCCTCTCTCTGTCTGGCTTGTCAGTGGGCTGCGTCAGCATCACGCCACACTGTCTCCGTTGGCCCGGTGCTCAACGCCTGACAGGCCAGCCCTCTCTCCCCTCTCGGCTAGGGCCAATGGGAGTCCAGGAAAGGTTTTGGTTACAAATGAATATAAAATAAATAAGTCATACTCCTGCACTCAGGAGTCTAGGAGACGCATCTTCATGGCCTCGTAAATCTTTCCTTTTAAATTTGTCCTTCTCCTTCCAGAATCCCCTCCCAATTTCTCCACCCCCACTGGGCTGGCTGCCCCTCATAGTGCAGGAAATACAAAATGAGATGCTGGTAAAAGCACCTCCCATTAGGGAGTGTGTGTGTGTGTGTGTGTGTGTGTGTGTGTGTGTGTGTGTGTGTGTTTAGCCAGCAAGATAGATGCATGTATCCACCTGCTTTGGTCCCTACCATTATCCCTGACTTGTACCCCCCAGCCATCCTCCCCAGTCCCCCTTCAACCTTGGCTCAACCTCAAAGCTGTTTCTTTATTTCTTCCTATCCAGGGAGGTGGTGGGATTAATGCAGTGTCCCTTTTAAACATACCTGGAAGTTTCTCTTCTTTAAACCTCCATCTGTTAGTCGTTTAATGAAGGATCCTTGCTTGGGCTTTGTCCTGAAGACTCCTGATTGAAGGCAGGGAACCTCATCTCCTGCAGTGAATAGGAGTGTCTGACAGACAGAGAGCTAGAGAGCTTGAAGACCTCCAGGAGGAGAGGGTGTGAGCTGAGAAGGACATTGGGAAGAAAGTGTTGGCTCACTGTGAGATTTGGTCAGGGTGTCCCAGGGGGTTTTTGTCCTGTGTGTCTAGGCCATGCCCTCTGAGAAGGAGGGGGGTTATCCGTGGAAAGCAGAGCCAATGGCCTAGGGGGTGAGTTGGGCTGGTGAGTGAGAGGGGATGCTTAGAAAGTCAACTTTGGTTGCAGGGGTGCCCTCCAGAACTTTTGACTTTGTCTTAAAGTGTCTTCCTTTTCAGCTAGGCTGGACAATCCTTTCTGACTACTACCATCTCCCGTTCCCTTTTTTGCTTCATCCTAACACAGGAAGAAAATGAAAAGTCTCCCCCAATGGCTGAGGCCAGAGAGATCACCTTCCCAGTACCTTGGGTAATTGAGAGACTGGCACCTCGTGTGGAAGAGTCTCTGATAGGTTAGGTATGAGAAACAATTAATTGCTCATCTGCCAGCTGGGAACACTGAAGGTGTGCTTGTGACAAGGCTTCCCCCTTCCCCATCTTCACCTCACCAGGAAATGCCAAGGTGGGATATTGGTGGTCTAGGAAGACAGACACAAGCTGTCTTCCTACCTTCATTGTTACCCAGGAGCCATGCACATTTGTATTACTGCCAGCTTTTCTCCCTACTTTTTAAAGTTGAGAATATTTGATACATGAACATCCTGTAATTTGATCACAGCCCCCTTTTATTACCCTCTTCCCCACCACCTCCATTCCACTGAACTCTTTCCTCTTTCCAAATAGTCCCTTTTTACTTTGATGACTCATTTTTTTTTGTTTGTTCTTGATAGCATCCTTTGTGTGGTGGCCATGCTGTTGCAGTGATGAGTTTTTTAAGAACTGTACTTTTGATTGGTAACTTCCAGATTCAGTCGAGTTCTGGGGTAAAGAAGGCTTTATCACAGAGCCTCTGGGGAGATGGGATGGCTGCAGAGTGAATGGATGTAACTTAAGGGCTCTACATCCATGGCTCTAGTTGACCAAGAAATGCTTACACTGGACACAGATCTCAAGAAGAGGTGTGGGTAGGCTCTGTGTGAACAACAACAACAACAAAACTCAAGGCTCCTATGGTCATAGGTACGTGGAGGCAGATCAAGAAGTAAGGGAAATGGGCTTTGAGTAGACAAACCTCTCTTTTCTCCTAGGTCTCCAGTCCCATGCAGAGAGACACCAAGGAATAGGACTAAATTATTGCTCTGAAACGTGCAGTCATCTCTTGCTTGGGTTGCTTGGGAGTGGTGTTTCTTATAGGTTCTCAATAAGACACCTAAAACAGGGAGTACCCTGTGTCTCCCAGGGGGCAGCCTTGTCACAAGTGTACCTTCAGTGTTCCCAGCTGGTAGATAAGCAACTGTTTCTCCAATCTAAACCATCAGCCACTTCTTCCAACCTTCCTAACCTCAGAAGATAACTCAGAAGGTGCTACCCTCTCCTCATACCTTCAACTACCCAAGGGAACAACAGAATTGCAAATATATAGACCCTTTCTTTGTGGAAAATTCTTACAAATCCTATGCCCCATATATGTGACAACAAAACTTGATAATTATCTCCCCAGATTTGACAGATTTGGCTGAAAGGACAATATCACTAATAAGTTCTGAAACTAAAAGGAAGCCTTTTCTCAATTATTAATAACAAAAGAAAGTTTTGATCATCTTTGACAGAGGGAAGTTGGAATGATCAGTTTATTTCTCCTAGAGTAAAGCTATTACAGAACAACTGTCACAGGAAGAAATTAGTGCATGCAGCCCACATGAAAAGGGACATATAGTGAAAAGGTGTGTGCCAAGTTTAATCACAAAATTGTTACATTATTGTCTGTACTTACGATGTATGTAATATTTACTCACTTAAAAAATTGGAGTTGGCTCATTCTGTTATTTTTTTAATATACCTAAATTTCTGATTGTAGTTTAGCATGGATTTTCTGGAAGGCACTTCAAAGTCCTAAAAGTTTTAAGTCTCACAAAGCCTCTATTTGTCCCTAACATACCCTAATTTTCTCTGGGTAATAGTAGTCAATGAATATCCTTTCTTCTGTAGCTTGGGAATGAGAGGAAATTATGATAGTAACTTTGTGTTTCAGTGGATTGGGTCATATAATCTAAGTTTACATTTATGGGATTGGTTATGTTTTTACCAAACTAGCAAAACTCCAGGATCTTGAATAAGCCACTTAGCACTTTGGATTCTTCAAACTACATTAAGAGAGTCAGAAAAAAAATACATTCTTGTTTGCTCTCTCAAACAATGCTCTATGGTTTACTCACGAAACTGAACCCAGCATTGATCATTGCAAGTGAAAGAACATTCAAGAATAAGCTGAGAGGGCTGGAGAGATGGGTCAGCGGTTAAGGTGCTTGACTGTAAAGTAGAAGGACCTCAGTTTAATTCCTCAGTACCCATATAAAGTCAGATGAACAGATGACCCATGAGTCTGGAGTTCATTTGCAGTGGCTGGAGGCCCTGGCACACCATTACCTCTCTCTATATATCTGCATTTTTTAAAAAGGATTATAAAAAATAAGCTGAGAACTATAAGTGCTTTATCCACAGTGCCACCTTCATCCCCACTTAAGGACTTCCCTGCAGCACCCAGTCCCACCTCCCCCAGTACTGCAGTAGGGTGCAACTCACAAGTTATGCAAGAGAGGTGCCTTGGCAACATTTATTGTTCTGATTCAGAGTCATAACAAGTGTAATAGGGAAGCATTTAAGAAAGAGAATCTGTCAGCAGGCTCTTATGACAAACATAAAACATGAATTTATAAAAGGCATCTTCAAGTGGATTCTATCTACACAGAGATAAGATGTTCACACCCCATATAATTTTTTAAAATTCATATATTCAGATTTAGTGATTATAAAGCCATATTAGCAAAAGGCCAAAGTGACAAACTGGAGAACCAGATTTTATCTTAGAATGGGGAAATGAGATAAAATAGAGAGATATGAGGTCCGGAGGTTGAATCTATGGTTGAAATGGGCTTGACTGTCCCCAAATGTCTGAGGGCCAGAACTGAATGAGAACTACACTTACTCCTGCATCGGCATCAGAAATGTGATCAAGACACTCACATATGTTACCATACACGGGTCACTTCTGCTTATTATATATACTATGTTGAAAAGCCATAGGCATTCAGTCACTTATGCCCTTTGCAGGAAGAAGCATGTGAGGAGATGGCTAAAAAGCCCATGGGAATTGTGATTTCCCAGTTTCAGCAAATAATATCATTTTTCCTATTTCCCTTGCTTTCTCTTTAAACTTTCCCGCTCATATTAACACATACAATAATGGGTCAGAGCCCACGCATTAATTCATTCTGATGAGTCATGGTCACAGTGGTCCCATTGTCTTGGCATGGGGAGGAAGGCCCCTCCCTTCCTCTCTGCCGCTGCAGAGCAGCAGGGGCTCCATGGAATGTGCAGATCCCTCATATGCTTAGTATTCCCTTTTCTTCCTGGTTCATCATCCTTCCTCAGGCTGAAGTTGACCTTGCTCGTGAGGTTGCACTTCAGGACTTAGATCTTGATTTTCTTTCATCCTTGTGCAAAGTTTGATTTTAAAATGTGGAAAGAAACTGTTTATTTGAATGCTCATCCTTTTGCCCAGACAGAGCTTTGTAGAGTTCAGTTTAGGGATCTGGAGAGACTATCCCTGACCATACATATTCCTTTTTTGGAGAAGTACATATTCCTTTTTTGTATTTTTGGAGAAGTCACTTAATGTATATGGTGGTTTCAATCAGATATCCCCCATAAACTCATGTGTTCTGAATGCTTGGTCCAGCAAATAACCAAATTATTTTTCCTATCTCCCTTGCTTTCTCTTTAAACTTTCCCACTCATGTTAACACGTACCATAATGGGTCAGAGGTCACATATTAATTCATTCTGCTGAGTCACGGTCACAGTAGTCCCATGGTCTTGGCATGGGGAGGAATGTCCTTTCCTTTTTGCCTGTAGCTGATGAAAATGAAGCCTTACCAGAGAAGGTTTTTTTTTGGGGGGGGGAAGGGCTTAAGGTTTTTACAGCCAGCTACCCCTTGCTAGAGTTCAGGTCACTCTCCTACTGCTGTTTGCCACCTGCTGTGACAGAGGTGATGACCAGCCTCTGCTCATGACATGCTTTCTTTCCTCTGTCATCATGAAGCTTCCCCTTGAGACTGTAGGCCAAAATAAGAACTTTCCTCTCATCAGCTGCCTTTGGTTGGGTAGTATGTCCCAGCCACAAGAAGGTAGCTATGACATTTATACACTCTCATTTTGTGGCCTGGGAAAAGAGGATTAATGTCTTTCCCCATAGCGTGGCATGATTGGATACACTGAGTTCTTAGCATGAATCAGACAAGTGCTCAGTGATGTCCACTGAAGTCTGGTCAGATATTGTTCCCTCTGTCTTCTCCACTCAGCTGCCCTTTGGTGGGTTTGCACAGAAGGCTGGAGACATTGTCATGGAACTCTGTTAATGACCCTTTGACACTGCGTTCTTTTCTTTTTCTTTCTTTCTAGGTCCTCTCTTCCTGACCCTGGCTTTTCACTCTTCTCCGAATTGCCAGTAGGCAGTGCATTTATCTCGTAGCCCCAGTTTTTGACTAGGACATGATTTGTAGTAAATGCCCAATAAATGTCTGTTAAGTGATTTCCTTTCTACATTCTGATCAGATGCTTGTCTTGCTATTTTTATGAGTCCTACATCCTGAACATTTGCTTGTTCTGACAATGGAGTCTATGTTTATAAGCGATTCCTGTAAGGCTGTGTCCTGAAATAACATTGTACAAGGTCCGAATGCTCTGCAGAACACTAGCCCAGGGAGAAGAACCATCAGGGAGAGTGCATGGTCAGCCACACTCCTCTCATTCTTTGTGTGTGGGGAGAGGGGAGGTGAAAGTTGGATGGTGGTAATGAATTATCTGGTGGAAAAAACTATGACAATCTACTCAACCTAGAGAGCAGAGTTGAAGGTCCTGTGTGCTTCTTTGTTCCTGGGGAAACTACTTCCTACTCAATAGCCCCTCCATCGGTCAAACAGCCCCTCTCTTCTTCCAGTTGATCCTTGCTAACCTCCTAAGTGCTGGCAGGCAAGACTCAACTTTGGTCAACAGGGTTAGCTGGAATGTTCCCTGAGTCCTGGTGGGTGTGATCTGAATGACTCATCCAGTGCTAAGGAACGGACTTTCTCTTCTTGTCATTTTGATGAGTCTTGGGTCTTCTCAGTATTCACTGCTACCTGTAAAAAGAAGGCTCTCTAAAATAAAAGTGAGGACAGAATTCATCAAAGGGCAGAGACATATACATTTAGAAGTCTTTTTGACGCATAACATCTTCACTTAGCCAAAGAACAGTAGAAGCTTCCCTACAGTCTCTAAGAGCTTCAAGTCACAGGCTTTTGAGTCAGTTTTCAGTACCAGACATGAATCTCCTTCCACTGAGTGGGCCTCCTATCTGAATAGGGAGTAGCTAGTTACCCCACTGGCCTTTGTACCACTATTGCACCAGTGGGTACATCTTGCCTGGTTGGTTGATTGTGTATCTGTGGCCTGTTTGGCCTGTCAATGACTTTTCTCCTCCCACAGTTCACATTGCACTTCCAGCATTATGGCAGCTAGCTAGCCGGGAGGTGGCTTCCAGCTCAGTTTCAGCTTGATTTCTCAATGTTCTTCTACTGCAATATATGGAGTCTTCAGTAATAGGGTCTAACCATCTAGTTCTGATAGGTAATCAAGCGTTTAAGCAATGGTCTGCATTGTTTTGGGGGCCTCATGGAAACCCCCTGACCAACAGCTTAAGTTTAGCTTCTGATTTTTGTTGTATTGTTTATTTCTCCCTTCATTTCTGTCAATTTGTCCCATGCATTTTGGTGTTTTGTTGTTAAACACATATATAACCCACAATTTTTCACACCTTATGTTTTATAATTCTGTGTGCTATCTGTATGGCCATTCTAGCCTTCTTATAGCTCTTCTTTTATGATATTTTCCTGTCTTTTTCTTTCACCATATATATTTTAAATATATATTTATTGTCCATAATGAGTTACATTATTTAGTGGGCAAACAATGAGTTGTTATCTCCAATTCCCCAATGCCCCCCCCCTGCCATCCCAAATGAGCTGAATATCCTTCTCCGTGGGTCGTCTGGATCAATCCTTGTGGCAGGGGACCATGGATAGCCTAGTACTCAGCCTGGTTCTCCTGGCCCAAGTGTGTTGTTATTGAGGGGTGCCAAGTCTCTGATATTCTCCCCCACCACAGTTCTCACAATCTTTCTGCTCCCTCTTCCGCTCAGTTCCCTGAGTCATGGTGGGTGAGTATTAAGGCTGCTTTAATGTTGTGGGCTTAGGGGTCTTTGTGTCGAAAATTGTTGGCTTCCATCACTCTGGCTTATCCTGTGTTGATTGAATGGCTGTGGCTGAGGCTGTGGGTTCCTTGTTCATCCCGTCATTCTCTGCGGGGTTCTATATAGATCCTCCATGATATGGCTGTGGTGGTTCATCTCTTGCCAGGATCTCAGCAATCTGCCTATGGTCGGATGGCAGGATTAGATGGGCCACAGCTCTCTCGCTGCATCCTGAAAAATACAAACACAATCGGAGCGTGAGATCAGTCTAGGTTAACAAATATACACAATTCTGAATTACCAAGATTCTATTTTTAGTAGCCTCCCCATCAATCACTCCCATAGTGCATCTTTTCTTGTGAGCCCAAGAGTACGGGATCTGGTGCCTATCGCCCTGAATCCCCAGTTTGAGCCAAGGGCTACCCCTCCCTAAGTGGAATATTTGGCCGAATTTAAAAGCTGTTGATTGTCTCCCCCAGGCGCAGGGTCCTCCATTGCATGAGTGCTCCTTTCTTGGTTCGCTGTTCTCTCCCAGTAGGAGGTATGGTCAGCCTATTCATGGCCGCAGACTGTGTTTCATGCCTGTGGTCTTTGTTTACTCGAGCTGTCTTTGATCAGCTTCCCCTGGCAGCTTGTGTAGTGCCTTCCAGCAATACACTAATTACCACCTGGGGGCTGGTTACCATTCCGGACCTTGAAGGGTCTCACGATTGTGATCAGTGGCATTCTGTGGTTTCTTCAGCAACAGGGTTTTGCCTCAACCCTGAGGCAATACCTGGGGGGGGGGGGCATTCAAGGGCTTTG
>PVHP010019309.1:0-32016 GCA_004024765.1 Zapus hudsonius
TGGTGCATTTTTTTTATAACGATAAAAATTTATATCTTCTCTCCTGACCAACATTGAGGCTAACTTGTGTTTGGGGGTTATGACAAACCAAAAAAAATTTTTCCCTAAAGGGTGTGTTAGCAAAACCTCGCTTTTCCTGATAACTGTGATAAACAATATTTGAATCTTTAACAAGAAATGTTACAGAACACTGTTGAGATATATTCTAAACAATGGAGATATTTACTAATCTATGTTATTAATTTCCATGGGATATTTTTATAGCTCTAAAGTAAGCACCAGAAATGACTAAGCTTTTAGAGAGCTTGATTTATGATAGCTGCTGCTTCGGGAAAGTAGCTATACTTTAAAAATAAACCCAAATGTCACCAAAAGTTTTGGTTGCTCTGATGAATTTTGGCCCCCAGGCTCTGTGTTTTTTTTTTTTTTAAAGTGGCAGGATCCTGAATTCATTAAGCCATTTTGAATAATGGGGAATGATACTTATTCTGCCACAGGCAGGAGAGGCTCAGTGAGCACCTGAATATGAGTAGCGTTCAGAGTCATCAGAAAGTTAAAGTAATGATGAAAACATGTAGCCTTGCTCTGTGGATGACTGAGTGCAGTGTAACAGGATAGGACTCCGAGTCATCTGAATAAAGGGAAAATAACCCCCACCCTCGAGACGGCAGGTAGAAATGATCCAGTAATAAGTAGTAACCTAGAATTGCATTCCATCTCCCATGAACTATTTCAGTATGTTTTTCCTATACTCCAGAATGTTCACATCTTTTCTATAAAAAGGATTTCACTGATAAAAATTTGCCTCCAAGGGTTTAACTTTTCAAAGCAGCCTGTTATTAAGAATCACTCAAGCTGAGAGCAGATAAATAATATGGACAAAATAGAAGCATTTCAAGTGAGGGGGGAAAATCCTGCTCTTTAGAAATATTTGTTTCAAACAGATATTTGCACCCATTTATTCCAAGGTTTTATACTATTTTCCAGTTAAAATGTAGTTTCTAACTCTTTCTTCTGTGGATAGAAATGAATTAAGTTTTGGAAGATAATTGAAGGTGATGATACTTTAAACACAAAGACAACAAGGTTAGAATTATATGTATAAGCAAATTGATTATTTGACAGGAAAGAAATAACTTCAAAATTCTGTGTCTACTTTCTTATAAATGCAGAGTTTTGTTTTAAGAAATTTAACCTGCATTTCATATATTATTTTGCTTTAAAAATATTTTTTGCATTGCTAAACTAAGAAATGCCAGCTATATATGCCATGGTATCTTGTTGCTATTAAAAATTCAAGTGGTGAGTAAATCTACAGTAAGTATAGAATTCCAACTAAAAGAGAATAGAGTTTCTTAAAAGTTGGTCCTATTTTTAGCTTTCACAGTAAAGTGTTGTTTGATAAATAAAATTATAATGTTCCTTATAGTGATTGTTCTGAATGTCATCTATGGTATTGCTTGATTCAAGTCTTTAGCACAAAGGCTTGAGAGCTTTATGTTGTAGTAAATTGCATCAGTTACTTTTATGATAATCCTAGAAAACACAATATTGTTGAGAAAGAAAAAAATTCTATAAACAGTTGCTTGTAGCATTATGCATTAAACAAGAAACAGTTGAGAAAGATGGCATGCCTTTGACTTCATGCATATCAACCAACTCTTGAGAGGTACATACCTTAAATATAACACTTGGTGAGATTGAACTAAGGATGGGAAATGCTGACAAATAAAAGAAAGGCCCTTTCCTGCCTCCATTGCTGAGTCTGACAGATCCAGGACTTGCTTCTGTATTCCTGGGCTTCTGTTTACCATTTCTTAAATAAAATACTCATGCTGAGAGGTTTGTTTTGGGGAATATTGCTGAGTAAGATTATGAGAAATTTAGCCATCATGAGAAAGATGAGAACACACTAGAACTGGGTTTTCTGCTTCCTGTCTCTCTCAGGGCATCTGGATCAGTACTTACATATTTACAATATGCTTTGCTGCCAATGTGGGCCTGCTGTTCGGTGTGGCATGCACTATAGCAATAGTGATCGGACGCTTCCCAAGGTAAGACTTTATTCAAACACCGTTTATTGTCATCCAGACACAGTATGTGGAGTCACAATCGACTTTGTCTTCCATACAGGAAGTAGTTCTGTAGCCTTGAGTTTTGTTTGCTGTCAGAAAAGTAGAGACAGATAGTAAAATGTTTTATCTACATAGACTATATAATTAGGTTTATTTTTTATGAAGAGAAATATCAGCATTAAATAGAATATATGTTAGTTAGCTTTCCATAACTATAAGAAATACCCAAAAAGAAGCAACTTAAAAAAGGAAAGTTTTATTTTGTCTCATGATTGCAGAGGCTGCCCTGGTGCATCATGGTGCAAGTGCATGGTAGAGAAAATCCACTTACCTCATGGCTGGGAGAGAGAGAGAGAGAGAGAGAGAGAGAGAGAGAGAGAGAGAGAGAGAGAGAGAGAGAGAGAGAGAGAGAAGATAGGAGAGGAGAGAAAGGAGACAGCAAAAGCAGAATGCCAGAGAGAGAGAGAAGATAGGAGAGGAGAGAAAGGAGACAGCAAAAGCAGAATGCCAGAGAGAGAGAGAGAAGAGAGGAGACAGCAAAAGACAGAATGCCATTGCTGGCTGGCAACCAAGCCTTCAATTCATGCACATTGGAGAGTCATTTCAAATCCAAAGAATGACAAATAAAATGCTTTGAAATGAATAAATCCTTTTGTGATACAGTACATCATAGATTTAAAAAATAAGGAGAGGGATATAATATTCAAGGATACATAGACATATAATGTTATATAATTTCAGAATTTTTTATTTTTCAGAAGCTTTATTAACATCCTATCTCTTTGAATGTTTAATGAACACCTTTAACTCATTTTTCTATTTTACTAATTCTTTTTCTACATTCTTAATATCCATCTGATAATTCTTATACTCAGTTCTCATGTTTCTCTTGGAATTACTTGTGAAATAATGTTTTTAAAGAAATATGAAGCTTCACTTCTATGGATTCCATTTTTACAAAACCAATAAATACAGATTGATTATTATGTTGTCTTTTCTTGACATTGATTCCCTTTGCTTTCATGCTTCTAAAATAAGATTTTACCAGGTATGATATATTCTCCATCTCCCTTTATTCTTTTAAAATTCTTTATCACTTCGGTTGTGTAGCTGGAAGATGTAGGGTTGGGGGAACTCAAATAAGATAAGTTATACTTAATACTTTCTAGTTATTTTTGTTGATATTCTCTATTCCAGAATATTTTAGAAATCTGTAGACTTACCATTCTGCTGATGTTTTCTATTACTGTATAATCTAGAATTATGGAGATTTCCTATTACCTCATTGACAGACTAGCTATAGGATCTAAAGCACTCAGACTGTAATTGTTAAGGTGAAACAAGTTACCCCTTTTGTTTCTTCACTGTTAATGTGGTAATCAGAAAAATGATGTATTTCCTATCTGTCTTAAATTTAGAGCAAAGACTTTAAGTATAAAAAACATGAAAGACATGGATTTTAAAGTGAAGACAGAAATGGATGATGTAAGTTTAACTTCCATTTACCTTTGTGCTGTTTCTAATAGTATTTGTGGATACGATACCTTAAAATGTCATGAGAAGCACATAAATTATGACATTTAACAACCTAATTCTATTTTTAATTTCCACAAATTTTAGTGGAGTATATGTGACTACCACTCATCAAGCAGTGGACACAGGAACAAATCCATAGAAAAGAAACAATCTCTTTGAAATCAGCATTCCGATAAATCATACCATGCTCCTTTGAATTACATTCACAGTAGAGTCAGCACTCAAAACAGCTCAGGCATTTGGAAAACTCTTTTCCATTTGTAAGTTTATGAAATAATCAAGCCGACCTGGTAGTTTTTTTTATTATTATTAAATGAAAAAGACAGAGAAGAGAGAAGGGAGTTAACAATTGGGTCACATACTGCTTTAAGAAAATCCCATCACTGTGCTCTAAGTAGAGGATAATTAAGTCTAATGGTTGAAGAATGTCAATAGGAGCATTTTACATATTGAACAATTGTTGGAGGAAACACATATGTAAATTATCTGCACTGCCCTCTCTAAGAAGTGCTAGTGATAGTGTTTGAGCCATAGGTTCTTATTTTAAGGAAATGACCCAGTTTAAAGTGGAAGAAAATGATATCGACTTGAGTAATTTTTGCTGAGTTTTAAAAATTGCCTTCACTTTGAACCTGCTTCTTGTAAATGTTTGGATACTATTTTCTCCTTTATTTTTCACATTCACTTATTTCACTACCTCATGATTCCCCTGAGAACACAGAGAATTGGTCCCCCCTCCTCAGAAGAAGCAAAGTTAGAGTCTTTCCGGGTAGAATGGAAGTGGGAAGAGGCAATCAGGAGCCTTGTGACACCCAGGAGAATGGCTGGTGTTTTTTCTTAACTAGTAAGCATAGAAAGATTTGCTCTACAAAGTCATGTGAGTTTATAGTTTATAGCCTTGAGAGTATCCAAGGCTCACATTTTTCTATCAACTCTACATATCTTTTCTTTCCTTATAATAGAAACCTAAAAAAAAATAGAAACCTAACTCTAGGTCCCTAAAGTTCAGGGATATCCATCCCACACTGATATTTTTAGTTTTGAGACAAAAATCTCACTTTGGCTTGATTATTTATTTCCAAGCTTAAAAATCACTAGTGATGAAACTCTGTCTAATCCTTACCTTCTTGCCAAACATGTGGGGCAATAAATGAGGGATTTGTAAGAAAGATGAAAATGCTAGAAATTTCTCCATGTCCTTAAACCCTGTTTGGTTCTTAGGTTACTCACCTAAGTAATAACTGTCACTCATGAAAATCCCAATTTTATTAAAAAGTTACATCCCAGTATTAATTAGTGTCTTCTATCAAATGTAAGAGGGGGAAAAAACCAAGATTAAATAGTGTTTGCATAAAAACTAGTTGTTAGATAAAAACTTTCATCTAACTTTAAACAAAATAACATTCTCTTTTATTCCATACTTGCACTTTCCACCCCTTCTTCATGCAGAATGCCCATTCCTGGCTCCAGAGCTCTCTTCTTATTCTGTAATTGCAACTCCATGCAAATTTCTTATCTATTCAAATGAATCTCTGTTCTGTAACAAATGCTTCTTTATTTTATATTAACTTCAAACCTCTGACATAATCACATGTGATGACTAAATATGACAAGTATAATAACTGAGAGACATCATCAAATGATGATGTTTACTCTTGATTAAAAATTGGTTTAGTAGCTTAAACTTATTTGTTTTTTTTTTCAGTTCATTGCTGCATTCCCCTCAGTTTTATAGCTTTAAAAACCACTTGAGATTATCTAGTTTCAACATTTATTTTTAAAGTGAAGAAACAGGTCAAATGAATTATCCCAATGAATGTAGCTCACTCTTTCTTTCCTGTGCTTGCTTGCATGATTACTCTGTGCTTGTACTCTTCTAGGTGAGTTCTAAAGCTCAAAGCAGCATTGAGTTGCATAGTCGGTAAGGAGTTATCATTTAGTAGAATGGTTCATCCTCCCTATCATATGCCTGTCCCCAAACTGCAGAGAAGGCACTTTGTTTCAACAACACCTAATGCTACCAATAGTGTCTGAGCAAATGACCAAAGTAGACACTTATTGTGTCAAAACTTTTTTCTCCTCATTTTTTGTATTTTTACCTACAGTTTGTCAATATAGTGGGGCTGTACAAAGTGAAATTATATTCCTGATGTGTCTTCCCATTTTATTTTTTCTAAAGAGGGCTGTAAGACATTCACAAAGTTATGTTTTAGCTGAGAAAAATGATGAAAATCCACCCTAGGACACATTTTCAGGGTTTTTGTTTGTTTTGTTGTTTTGTTTGCTTCTTTTTCAAGGCAGGGTCTCACACTAGCCCAGCCTGACCTGGAGTTCACTATGTAGTCTCAGGGTGGCCTCCAACTCACAGTGATCCTCTTACCTCTGTCTCCCAAGTGCCTGAGCCACCACTCCTGGTTTACAGTTTCAGTTTCAAAACTCCTGGTGGAGTCCTGAGAATACAGCCCACTGGCAGAACACTTGCTTGCCATATAGGCTCTGGGTTTAATTCCTGGCACTATGAAAATTGATCATTAAGTAAATTATTTTTAATTGATAGTGTAATAAGAAGAGGTACTTTAGGGATGATGGATCTTTCCAGGCTTATAAACATGTTCTAGGCTATTGTCTATGCAAAATCTACTCAGTAGGGAGATCCTTTCCTGAAAGCTGTGAACTTACTAGTATTTCTCATAAAGAAGCAGTGCCTACTTTCTGTAAGAAGTGCAGTACTAATATTAAGGCCTTCACATAAATTTTAATAATGAAATTGTTAGGTAAGATTGCTTGAGTAATTAAGTGACATTTGTACCTCTAAGATGTAGACTTGTTGGGTACAATGATTCTCTTTCACTAAATCAAGAATTCTCAATCAATTCCTTTTTCCCCTTTGAAAGGAAACCCTGCAACAGGTAAAAATCATCTCAATAAACAATCCCTTGGTTTTTTTGAATGCAAAGAAGTTTAATGTTGATCTCATGAACATTATCCAAAAAGAAGGTGACAACAACCAGCTGCTTGATGATATCAGCAAGGTAAGAGCACTAGTTTTATGAAGAGACTATCCTGCAGAGAACTGTATGTCACTAAACATCTTCTCAGGTACACAATGCTACGTAAGGTGTTATAAACCTGTTCTCTCAGAGAAGGGAAATTATTTATAGGATCTTGTACTTAATTTTTAGGTGACCACTTTCTTGGTTATTTATTCATTTACTCTATAATCCGAGGAGAATAAATAAAACAAGTTGCTCAATTAAAAAATTCCATTTATCAGGATCCTAAAATAAATGCATTTTATCTAACTTTTAAAATATAAAACATGGTAGAGAAGTAATATCCTTCTTTTGTTCTAGGGTTATAATATATCACTTTACCTTTTTCTTCTGCTTCCTCAGTCTTCTCTTGGCTGCAACAGATTCAGTTTTTAAAGACTTTGTAAATTTTGAGCAATTCTGACTCTGGTATTTTGAATAATGCTTCTATATTGGAATTTTTTTCACATTGTAAGACTGGGGTTATAGGGTAGAGGAGGAAAATTATAGAGGCTGAGCCCCACATCCTATCAAAGAGATATGATACATATATGATTTTTTTGTTGTTGATATTTGTCTTGATCCCCTTGGGTGATATAGTGGCTAGATTCCTCCTCTGTAAAATTATTTTACGTCTACCCTTTCCATACTATCCTCTGGAAGGAAGTCAGTGTGTAACCCAAACAAGAAATGGGTGTTATCCACTTTCTTGAAGGCTGAGAATCTATGTAAATTATTTGAAATTCTTCTTCATAGGAGATTTCAAACAAGGTAAGAGGGAGGGAAGAAAAAAATATCACATTTGATGATGTCTCTAAGGGGCCACTTACTTTAACAATCATTACCAGCCACTCAATGTAAGTGGCATTACCTAATGAAAATAAAAGAAAGGTTGACTCTTAGAAATAAAAATAACTTGGTTGAAATTGTCTAGCTGATAGCTATTATGGCAAATATCTAAAATGTGTAAGCTGCACTCCTGGGTATCAAGTAGAAAAATAAAGATTCTCCAATCTGCCTTAAATATGAAAACTTCATGAAAGAAGCAGATAGAACTGTTTCTGGGAATATGAAATTTGGAGTTGAAAGGGTATAATTTTGAATCTAGCCCAAACTATTTTAAGCTTTGAGACCCTTGGTCAAGTTATATAACTTCCCTCTTTTTCAATTTCCTTACATGAAAAATAGAATTGGTAATTTTATAGGATTTCTGAACATTTAATGATTCATGTTAAATTCTGGCATAGAATGTTACTGAAAAATACTATCATCAACAACAAAAAATGTCAATATTAGATTATTTGAGAAGCAGATAGCATGTGATCTTAATAGAAGTATAAGATACTGTAAAAGATGTTTAAATCTGGGTTACCGAACAATTTTATTTCTTATTTTCCAACATCTCCACAAATCAGAAATGTTTCTCAAGCTTTTTCATAGAGCTAGATTTTTCTGAAATATGAAATGTACCACCAGTGACTCTTCCTCCAAGAATGACGTAGTAATGTGGCTCATTTCCAATGAAAAATGCTCATGAAAAACACATGTGAATGTTTAATTTCTGAACTAAAATCAAAACAAATATAGTTTTATAGGAAATATTTTAAAGAAAACATTCTGACAGGAAATATGAATTAGTACTAAACTAATGCAAACTTAGAACTCAAAATCACTTTGTCATTCTCAAGTTCACTATGAATTAGCATCTAAAAGCAAGATTGATGAAAAATATCTGCTGGAGATTAATATTTTTTATTCATTAGAGAGAATGGGATGATGAGCTTTAAAGCCCTAAAATGTTTTTAAAATATTTTTATTTAATTATTTGTGTTCACGTGTCTGTGTGTGTGTGTGTGTGTGTGTGTGTGTGTGTGTGTGTGGTGTGGTGTGTGGAGGGGGGATGGGTATACCAGAGTCTCTTGCTGAAAAGGAACTTTCAATGCTAGCATCACTATTTGCATCTGGCATGACAGGGGTATTGGAGAAGTGATTCTGGCCAGCAGGCTTTTCAAACAAGCACTTATAACCACTGAGCCATCTCCATAGCTCTCATGAGCTTTTTAATAGACAAGAATACATTGCCATAACATTTTTATTCTTTACATTTATTTTCATTTCAGTGTGAACAGAATACCTTGCTCAATTCTCTATCCAATGGCAACTGCAATGGTGAGTTTACTTTTAGGGAAGAAAAATTTTAAAAAATCAACAACTGTGTTTTGACTAGAATTTAAAAAACAGAATCCAACACGTTCTTTCTCTGTTGGCTGCCCTCCTGCTACCTTTACAAATGCATTGTTCTCTTTCTCCTCCACTGACTTTCTTCTTCTGTCTTCCTCCTTCTACTGCTTTCTTCTATTTTCCTTTTCTCTTTCTTCCTCCTATTCCTTTTCCTCTCCTTTCCTTCTTCCTCCTTTTATTTTCCTTCTTTCTTTGCACTCTTCCCTTTTCTGCTTATGCTCTTCTTTCTCTTTTTCACCTTCTCTTGTCTCCTTCGACTTTTCCTTCTTCCTTTTCCCCCCTCCTCTTCCTCCTCCCTGTTTCTACTTAAAAGAAATGTATTTACTGCATAGGATGAAATTCATAGCATTGTAGTATCAACATGGACCATCATTTCCCCATCATATTAGCTTTTTGAATATATTTTTAATCTTAATTTCAAACAAATTGTCAATTTAAAGCAATTATATGCTCGTGCTTTCCTGTAGCAAAGATCAGGCAATGGAAACAAAGCTTTACTCATGGGCAATTGTCATATTTTCTGGGTCAATTTATTTTCTAACAATTTTGTTCTGCTTCAAATGCTTGAGTTTCTAAGATGTTACTTTTTAAGTATAGAGAATAAAAGAGATAAGAAAAAAAGAGTGATGTGTATCTGTGAAGTCTGAATGAAAACTGTCATGGTAGCATTGCATCTAAGGTATAAAAGGCAGAACTGACTTAGAAAGATCAAGTTCACTTTTCTTTTAAATTGATGCTTGTTAAGATGAGAACATAAGAAATAGATTATTTATCATTATGGTTTTTATTTAATGCAAATGGATACAAAATTTTCTGAATTTGTTTTGCCTTGTAAAATATTTGAATAGCTTATCCCAACCAAATTAAAGCAATTGTTATTGCAAATATTTGAAAAATACTTGTTTTACTTTTTATTTTAAAATTGTGGAAATAATTTTAGGTCTAAGTTCACTAGATTTTAAAAGGTCTATAAACATGAACAGGAGACCAATCACCATAGCAAGTCTGATAACCCATGAAAGGTCAATGGAGACAGACGCCAACGATACCCAGGGAAAAGCTGCAGAGATACTTAAGATCTCAACAATAAAGCAGACTTAAAACTTACCCTCTATGACTCAGGGAACTGAGTGGGAGAGGGGGCGGAAAGATTGTAAGAACCATGGTGTGGGAGAATATTCAGAGACATCACTCTCCCCTCCCCAGCAACAATGCACAAAGGGGGAAGACAAAAAGAAAAACTGGCTACCTCGGTTCAGTTCTTAATCCCCTACCCTATGGACAGATCCAGTATGTGCACTGAAGAAGGACCCCAGTGAGTAAGGGACAGAGAGGAGGGAAATGGGAACACCTTCCCAAGAGTTCCTCGTACAGTGTATATATTTACTCATAATAAAGATATTAATTTAAAAAACATTAAAAGGTCTATCTAAATTTTAAATAAATACCTCACAATAAGTAATTTTTAGCATGGAGATAAATAAATGACATTATATATTGAAGAATGAAATAGCTCCTTACATGTTTCTGTTACTACATCACAATAGGTGAAAAGCCAATGTTAAACATTTAAGAAGAAAGTTAAATAATTCAACTATTGTTTTTTTTAAATAAGAGTGATAAATTTTAAATATGTCTTTAAACAAGAATTGAGCACATATATCCCTTCCTTTCATTATGTATTCATTCATCATTATTCACTCAGCAAATATTTCTCATACTCCTGAACATCTACTTCATCTACTTAATGTCATGTACCATAAGAGGTGCTGCATATTCAAGGAAGAGGAAAACAGGCATGGTTTCATCCATCTGGGACCCTGAAATGTAAACAAGCTCCGATCCTCTTCAACTCCTTCTTAACCCCAAAATCAACAGCTCAAGTATATAAGTTTTCTGTTGCTACTATATTAAATAGTCATAAATTGTGACTTAAAATAGCAAAACTTTATTCTTTTATAGATTTTCGATGTCAGAAGTCTGAACTGAGTCTTAGGAGCAGAATGCCAGGGTTGGGGTATGGCAGTGTTTCTTTTGAGGTCCTAGAGGGAAATCTCTGCTCTTTCTAACTTGGAGAGGTGGCTACGTCTGTGGCTCATGCAGTACCCTCTCTTTTTAGGGTGACAGTGAGGTCTCACCAAGTCCTTCTCTGTCCTTGTCTTCATCACATCTCAGACTCTGAAACTCTTATCTTGTGGTGATTACTTTAGAATAACCTGGAAGATGTAGGATAATCTTAGCTTTATCAATTTAGTCAAATCTTGGAAGTTCCTTTTGCCTTGTAAGGTAATTCACAGGTACTAAGTTTGGGATGTGTACATCTTGGGAACGAGGTAATTGTTTTTCTGTCTCCTGGACTTCTTAGTACCTTCTGCACATCTTCTCCAACCCTCATAACTCTTTAGATTACCAGTTGAACTGATTAGTTTCCATTTGATTGTTCACCACTGTACTTCCATTTCCCAAGATACGCTCAGAGTTAACACCCACTGCATCAGTATTAAGTGACTGTTGGTGTGAATGAGTGAATGGATGAGTGACCGATAATATGTGTTCATTTTCCAAAGGCAGTGCCATCGTTTGTCCTGTTTCTTGTCCCCTTTTATATTGTGAAAGTTAAAGATCTAATTCTGATTCTGGATAGTTAATTGATGCTAACAGAAAATGCTTTAAAAATTATGAGTGACTCAGATTGTCAAGAATCTTTTAAAGTATAGGAAAAGCACTCTTAAATTATGCAACTATTAATACTTTTTAAATTAAAAGAGTTAATGAATATTCCACAGGAAAGAGCTGACTTCCACAGTCTGTGCTCAATTGCCCACCCACACCTGATGGTTAATTTCTTTTTGCAATGTTGTTTTTTGTAGGTAAAGCCCATCATTTACCACATCCCACATGGGTATAGATTGATTGTCTCCTTTGCATGTGCTTCAAGCTGACTTCATTTGGCTCAAGACAGAATATTAGCTATGCATTTGCTTTTCTCTTCTCTCCAATGATGTGATGATTGGTTTTTTTAGAAGCTTAGAACACAAGGTTATATCATGAGATCAGTACAGTGCTAGAGGTAAGCGGACACTGTTTGGAAAAAAGAAACAAACCTATTTTTCAAAGATTTCAGAAATTATCCATTGTATAAATTTTATTTTAAAAATATTTTTAATTTAGTTTCACACGTGTGTGTGTATGTGTGTGTGTGTGTTTGCAAATGAGTATTCCAGGGCTTCTTGATACTACAAACAAATGTCAGGCTCATGTACCACTATTCTGTGTTTGGCTTTATGTGGCTGCTAGGGAATTGAATGAGGGCCAGCAGGCTTTGCAAGCAAGCACCTTTAATCTCTGAGCAATCTCTCCCTCATTGTATACATTTTCATTTCAGTGAATTGAAAACTTCCATATTAGGATTATCATTGTTTAAAAGGGATATCATTAATTGGTTCTCATAAAATAGCTTGTAATTGTATACCATGAGGGTTTTTGTTTTGCTTTATTCTATTTTATTTTGTGTGATATGAAAATATACCCATTTTAATTTTAAAAAATAGCAAAAGAAAATTTAAATGTAAAAATAAGACAAAAATCCAATGACATGGATACACTCAGACAATGTCAGGGAACTAAATACACCACTATGGATAAAGCATAAATATTGTATACTAACCTATCACAATTTAAATTATGAAATAATGATAAGAAAATGAATTAAAATTTAGCAGTGAAACTGACATGGTAGAAAAGGAAAAAAAAATTTCTTAAAACAATACTTTTTAAACCAAATTTTATTCAGTAGACTTGTCAACAATTTTTCATGTTAATCTGTACAAAGATTGTTTCACTGTAGTGTTTTTAAGGTTATAATGACAAATAAAACTCTAATCAACTTACAGTGGCATCTGAAAACACTGGCTTGAGAAATATTCTAAGGTTTGACCTTAGTAAGCAAATGTGCCACAATTAGATAAACGTTTCTGCATAGGTATGATAGATATCGTGCCATATGGCTTTAGACAATAATTTATTTAACTTGTTTGAAGAAAAACAATAGATTGACTTGTTTCCTAAATGAAACAACTGATAATATTCTTTTAGGTTATGTTAACTAAATCTCTCTTACTGATATTACTATTATACTTTTTAGTGAAGAAATAATAATACTTAATGACATCAGAAAACATCATTGATCATTAGTTTTCATTATTGAAGCTAAATATAAATGTTATTTTTCTGCAGAAATTTTTGAGAAAAAAATCATAGACTGTAGCATTTTCTGAAATACATGATATGCCACTTGACAAGAACATGTGGATAAAAGATCTATATTGATATCAAATTGTGTCATCATTGTAATCTTCAGTTCTATCACCTAAAATGTCAGTGGTTTACATTATTTACTTAATAAAGACTATTGGATTTTTAAAATAGTGACTATTTATATTTTATTATATTTATATTGACTATTTAAATATTTCTTTAATAATAATACTTACCTTTAAGTAGTGATATATTAGTAAATTAAAAATATTTTCTAAAAAAAATATATTTTCTTTTTTTGAGAGAGAGAGAAAGAGAGAGTGAAAAGAGAGAGGAGAGAGAGAGAGAGAGAGAGAGAGAGAATATGGGCACACCAGGGCCCCCTGCCACTCCAAATGACCTCCAGATGCATGTGCCCTTTGTATGCACTTGGCTTTACATGGGTACTGTGGAGACTTGGGAATCAAACCTGGGCCATGAGGCTTTGCAAGCAAGCACCCTTAACTGCAGAGCTATCTCTCCATTGCCCTAATTTTTTTCAGTGCCCTAAATCTTAATAAACAATGTTTGAATTAGGAGATGTGGGGCAGAATTGTGCAGAAATGCTGACTTGTACAACTTGCTGACTCCTATGGCGTAAATATTTCTACCATGATTGATTTCAAGCCAGTGGTATCCTAGCATTAATTGTGGAGTTGGGAAGTTTATTACATGATTGGAATGAGTTCATTCCAATTCTACCGCCTTTAAAGATGCTCTATATGACCCTTGGAGCCCAGGTTTTTGGTCCCCATAGGATTTTGCCCTGGATCCCAGTTCCAGTAAGGGTTCCTTGTCACTGAGTCGTTTTTTTGGCCAATTTGAAAGCTGCTGAAAACCTCCCTAGGTTTTGGTGCCACTACTGCATAAATGATCACTTCATGACTTGCTGTTCTCTCCCATAAAAGAGTGTTTAACATTCTCGTGAAACCCATCTGAATTTTATATCAGAGGTCTCTGCTTACTCCAAATGTTGTTGACCAATTTCCCCTGGCAGCTCATGTAGTGCCTTCCAGCACTACACATGCTACTATCTGGGAGCTGGTTGCCATTCTGAATCTCAGGGAACTGAATGGAAGAGGGGGTAGAAAGATTGTAGGAGCCATGGTGGGGGAGAATATCCAGAGACATTGCCTCCTCAGCAGCAACACACAAAGGGGGGCGGGGAGCCGGCTACCTCTTGTGCTATTCATGACCACTACCCCTGGACTGATCCAGTATGCCCACCAAGGAGGGCCTTTGTGGGTTGGGGCAGGGAGGAGGGAAATGGGGGTATCATCATAAGATTTGCGCATACAATGTATCTAATTAATGATAATAAAGATATAAAAAATAAACAAGTATGCTCAAAAAGATCTGCATATCTAAACTTCAAATACCAAATTATAATTTATATTGCAACAATGTTTAGTCTTATTAATTTTTTATTTAACTTTATAAGAAGTCTTCAATTGTACATATCACATGCATGTCACATATATATTTCTTGTTTTTAATTACCTGATATTAATTTAAAATTGAGCTGAGCTCTGGTTGCCTTCAGTTTGTTTTGAGTTTCTGATTTACCATGTTAAGCCAATGGAAGCAGTCTGAATCTCCAAAATATTTTATTTCCAAAGAGGAGAGACAGAGGGAGAATGGGCACACCAGGGCTTCTAGTCTCTGCAAATGAACTCCAGATGCATGCACAATTTGTGCATCTGGCTTTTTATACTTCATAGTATTGGGAAATCAAATCCCCAGTCTGCAGGCAAGCACCTTAACTACTGAGCCATCTCCCTGGGCCCCTAAGCAGTCTGAATCTACATGAAGTGCTTATCCCTGCCTCTGAGAGGAGCAGGAGAAAAACACACAACTGCAGTGCTTGGCAAGTAGTCTGCTTACGTGTACATTGGTTACATGAGAACAGGATTCTGGCATCATCTGAGCTCTCTGTTGTGTCCAATTAAGGTTGCCCAGCTGCTTGGAAAGTTGTCATCTCTGCATTATTGTACAAAGCTGCTGCTTGCAAGAAGCCTTCCCTGATCACTACAAGGACACTTCTCCATTTTGTCAGTTCCCATTCTTTTTCATTATATCACTTTTAATTTCATGTCCTTTCTGTACCAATCCTATCTTTGGCCCTCATGATCTTATAAACTCCTTAGAGAAGAGAATCAGATGTCACTCGTGCTTGTTATCACCCACTATATTTGCAAGCATGTGTTGAACATAGTGCATACTTCATAGTTTTTAGTCAAAACAAACACAGATCTCAAGAAAAAACTTAGAAACTAATCCTACACCTGAACAAGACTTCAAATTCTTCAGAAATGACTCTAGGATTTCTTCTTTTCTGGCAGTTGTGTTTACATAAAAAATTTCAGTGTCTGATTATATTTTCTGATCACCAGTTGTTACTGGTAAATACAAGGGTTTGTGTTTGCTAGTTTCTTTTGGAGGGTCTTGCATATTGTAGGCAATCACACTTTCATTGAGTTTTATCCCCAGCCCCTGGTCTCCCTATGTAGGTTGCCCAGGCTTCCCTTGAAATTAAATAAAAGTATTAATTTATTATTATTATTATTTGTACCTCTGTTTCCCTCATAGTCTTTTAAAAATATTTAATTTATTCATGAGAGAGAGAGAGAGAGAGAGAGAGAGAGAGAGAGAGAGAGAATATGCATGTGCCAGGGCCTCCAGACACTGAGAAGGAACTCCAGATGCATGCACCATCTTGTGCATATGGCTTTAGGTGGGTACTGGGGAACTGAACTCATGTCTTTCTGCTCTATAGGCAAGTGCTATTCCATCTCTCCAGCACCTTCCCTTGAGCTTTTGCTCCTTCTGCCTCTGACCATTGTGTGCCAGGATGCCTCGAGCATGCACAACTCTGGGTTTACACTGCAGCAAAGGTACACTGCAGGGGAATATCTCAGAGCTTAGAAAGAATCTGTGTGAAACACATGTCTGCTCTTGCTTTGCTCAGCAACAGAAATGTCTGCAGATTCTCCTTAACCCCTGTCTCTGTTCCTTCACAGAGGAAGCTTCCCAGCCCTGCCCACATGAGAAGTGTTCTGTGATTCTGGATTGCAGTGGCTTGACCTTTTTTGACTACTCTGGAGTCTCCATGCTTGTTGAGGTATTTATTTATGTCATCTGTATTAGGTATACTTCATTCCCTTCCCTTCAGTTGCAGGAGTACCATCAGAAACTCTTTCACCTCTAGAGTCTAGGGCTCTTTCCCCACAAGAATCAGAGGACATCGTGTCTTGCACCCACCACTGTAGTTTTATTTATAGGAGACCCACCAGGCTTCTAAATGTATGTGTGTCAGAGACTTGAAGTGCAGTGACCATTGTATCTGCTGAGCAGTCAATTGTCAATGTATTTAGAAAGGAAAAAAAAAAACCTTCCAGGGCCCAGACCAGTCCTTGGTGATGGAAAAATGCTCTTTTACATCATGGCTGAGTAAAGTTTTGCTCTCCATCAATCCTGGCCTCTCAAACAGTGCACCATGCTAAACCTTTTCTCTGATGCGATGGTGCTGCCCTCTCCACTTGGTCATTTCCATGGCTTTCCATGATCCATATGCTAAAATTTAAAGACTGCATTATTTATTCAAAATTTATATAGCTCATAAAACCCTATTTCCACAGACTGAGGAAAGCACACAGTTTTGTGAATTTTCAGAAAAATTATACCCACTACTTTGGGAAAAAATTCTTCCTTACATTTGAGTAAACTCTAAGTCAACAAGGAGTTTACCCTTTCTTGTTTCCTGATGTTCTTTCTCTCAATATCCTAAATGATGTGTGAGGGGTCATTTGAAGATGGGTCAGCATGTTCCTCAATGGCCTCAGTCCTCCACCAGCTTCTGTGATGTAATACACATCTGGCCTCTGGGTACTCCTGCTTTCCACAGTATAGCTGCTGCAATTTGCTTGGGTCCCCTCATCATGCTTTGGCTAGGAAGCCCCTTTATGGCCCAAGCTGAGCAAATGGGAGAATCAGCTCCTTTGTTCAATTTCTTTCAGGGAATTCAGGCCTGTACTGCCCAAGGCCTATAGTATAAATAAATTTCCTTATATTTTTGTCGAGTTGTCTACTTATTTATAGAGCATGAAATAGGCTCATATTTGTTTCTTATCATGGGCAGAATTGGACATTGGCTTAGAGCTGGCTCTGTGCTAAGTAGCACCTGTCTAGCAATCAAAAAGGCTTGGATTTAATCTCCAACATGCACACATAAATGAATGAACAAATAGGTAAATAGTTCACATTGGTGACATTGATACTGTTTTACACTGATCATTTTGATTGCATTCCTGTGATGTTGGATATTTGTGTTTCTTCATTTGTATTTTTAATTGATGAAGTGTCCAACTTTATAAACTCCAGATTTCATCAGTGATCATGATGAGTGATTTCTTAGTGGAGAAGTGTGAGAGGACCTGGGAGGAAACTGCTTACTCTGTGAAGGTTTGGTTATAGTTCCGGCTCTGTTACATAGGCTTTATATTGGGGAATTGTCCAAATAGGAGTTAATTCCCTCATTGAAATGAAAGAAGGATTATGTTTCAGGAAGAAAATGCTTTGTATTTGACATGGTACTCTGTTGCTGAAGGCTGGAAAAGTATTCTTAAATTTGAGTGCTTCAAGGTCTTGAGTGCTCATTTAAAGTGCAATCTTCTGAGACTGGTTTTGCCCCCAAATCTTCATTTTACGCACTCAGGTAATTTTGATACATGTGGCCGAAGAATCATATTTGTAGAAGGATGAATCTTGGATTTTACTGATACTAGGATTTGTCCTTGTATATGTTTTGTTGAATTGCACCTGAAATTTGTTGGTGAAATTATTAGATATTTTAAAACAAGAGTCGGAATTTGTAAAGATGAGGAAATGGCTTCCTATTCCTCTTAATCTTAAGATTTAAAGTTAAGAATTTAGATAAATCTATGTAATCCAGGTAATGGGCATGTTAATAAGTTTTCTCCTTTTTTGCATCCATATTAGTGGTTTAAAAGTTCAATAGAGTAGAATGATGAAATAAGCCTGTTTTCATTACTTTTGTATGACTGGGGCAAATCAGCCAACATAAGCAGCTGATTGGAGGAAAGGATTTATTGAGAGAAGCTTCATGATGGATGGCAGGGAAAGGTTAGCATGAGCAGATGCTGGACTTCACTTTTTCCACACCAGATGGAAAATAGTAGCAGGAGAGTGAACCAAACTCTGGCACAGGGGAGTTGGTTATAACACCCCAAAGCTCTCCCCCAACAACACATCTCCTCCAGCAAGTCTCCACCTCACAAATTCCCATTAACTAGGGACAAAGCATCCACTACCCATGAGTTTATGGGGGACATTTTATTCAATCAAACCACCACAAAGACAATTGATGCAATTTATTTTTAATATGGCAAAAAATTGTTAGGTGTTCTTGGCAAGGATATTTTTCATTGTATATACAGAACTAGTTTTATATAAATTTAGCCAGAATTTGTTTGCCTTTCTACAAATACTACTAACAATAGGCACTTCATCAGTTGTGTGCCCAGAGATCCTATGGTATAAAAGACACCCAATAAAATGTGGGAATGACTGACTAGCTGTTAGGAAGCACTCCATGATGCAAGATCCATTAATGCTTTCTCACTTTAAAAAGTCATTTATTAAAGTGAAAATAATAGAATTTCAGCTAACACTCTTAATAGTTCCAGCTATCCTGGAAAAGAGTCCCACACAAAGAACCACAGGACTCTTCACACATGCATGTCTCCCTGCTTTCAAATAAAACACTAGATTGTTTAGTGAGTTGTTAAGGCTTAAGGAGCCTTGTCCCTCGGTTGTAGATTGAAGAGAAGTGGGTTGACTTATGTTTGCTCTTTTACTTGGGACACTGGAGAGGTCAGTGAGCTGGAGATTATGTGTATCAACATCAACAAACCACCCAGAGCAATGCATTTTGCTTCCTTGAGCTTAAGCAAAACAATGTCAAATACTGAGAGGTCACCTTTAATTAATCACTTTCACTTACCAAAGCAGTAATCATTGTTTTTTTCAATACCAAATTCGAGCATATATTTTTGTTTATTTATTCTCAAACTGATATAGCTCTGAGGATTTTGTGATGCTTCTCACTTCGACACAGTGGCTGACTGATGAAGTATAGAGAAATTATGGATGTATCATATTCACAACATTAGAATGTATTGTGAATACGGTCTTCTATACTTTATATGTAAGAAACAACACTATCGTATTGGTTTGGTTAAATCCATCCCACTGTGACTAAAAACCTTGGTGTTTATTTTGCATTGAATTTCATGATCTGACTTTGGAGGTGGGTTTGAGATGAAAGTCTCTCATAAATTGCTTCTGCTCCAGTGTTTCTAGAACTTAAGAGGGAAGACTAGAACATGAGTTAGGATCACCCATATTGATGCACCTTTTAAAATGGAAATTGGGCAATGAAAACTGGCTTAGATTATATTGAAGTTCTCAATATACTACCCATGGGCGGGATTTATAGTGTTCATGAAATGTGCTTAAACTATTGTAAAATATTACAGTTAGCCAGGTGAGCAGCTTTTCATTATTTCCACAGATGGGTCCTTGCCTTCCAATAAAAAGGCGGGAAGCAATTTTATGCCATTCTTATGGGGAATTTTTTGAGTTTTACTAAGTGCAATGAAAATATAATAGTCAAATTTGGTCTTGGTAAAGGTAAATGTCTTGCTGTATAAATCAGTATTTCAGAAGCTTACTGGGTATATCCAACTATGTAACAATGCCTCCCTCTGGTGGCTTGACTCCAGAAATATGGGCTTTCTCTTTTTCTCCTTGAATTTCTCCCTTCTTCTGAAACCTAATTTATTTCTCCTCTCAGCTCTGCTAAATTAATCATGAGTATGTTCTTTTAATCCTCACAGGTTTACATGGACTGTAAGAGCAGGAGTGTGGATCTGTTCTTAGCCAACTGCACAGGTAAGAGACTATCCTTGGTGAACACTGAGTGAGACCCTTCTGTTGCTCCATGAATCATTGTGTTTTCTTTTGCAGCTTCCTTGATAAAAGCCATGACATACTATGGAAACCTAGACTCAGAGAAACCAATTTTTTTTGAATCAGTATCTGCTGCAATAAATAACATCCACTCAAATAAGGTGAGTGGATTAGGTTAGTATGCAATTAAAAAGCTAGATATGTTAGTCCCCTTACTGGCATCTAAAATCTATCAATCCCTCTTCTCTCTCTACCTAACATATTTACTTTAAATATAATAATGCTTTTATTCATTTAGTGGGCCATATACAAGTGATTTTTTTAAATAATTTGTACCTTCTAATAATGTCAAGGCTTAGAAGACTTGATCACCACTTATTGCTAATTCTTTGTTTTTATGCTTCTTCTAGGATCTACTGTATTGGCAATTTGAACTGATCCCAAATAAAAGTCAAAAATTCTAGAAAAGAAAAAGTTAGGTTTTTTATTTTTCTGTTCAGACACTCTTGCCACTAAGCTTATTTTGGTTTCCATCTTTCAAAACATAATTTGAGGTCTGAACGTTATTGTCCAAATACTGAATTTTATGGTTTAATTTTACAATGAATGTGACACCTTTGATTTCCTGCACTTTTCCTTTGACTTTTGAATTCTTTGCCTTTCCTCATCCCTAGAACAGCGTTTGGTGCTTCCCAGGGTCATCCTTATCATATTCAGTCAGAACAGTATGTATTTACCCAATAATAATAATACATGATTATTATTATTGTTATTACAAATCTAACATGTCCTGAGGTCTTACTGTGTTCCTGGAATAATCCAAAGGCTTTACTTATAGTCATTGGCTAAACTTACCATCACATTAGGAATTAAATGCTATTATATAGCAGGTTTTCAGAATTGAGGGAACTGAGGCCAAAGCCAGTTGTGTGGCATTTGGCATTTGTACTGGTTTTAAAGTCAGCAGTTTAATTTTGGACTTGGAGCTTTGCTTCCTGTACTTTTCTGTACAGTCGTGCTTCATGAAATGTCTGTTTTTGTAACTTGGCTGGTCAGCTGCCTTCTGTCATGACAGTTATATTACTATGGCACCGGTTGAAGAGTTGTGTAAGTAGCTTGTGCTTATCTCTTCCACTTCTATTTCAGAACCTGAGCAAACTCAGTGACCACAGTGAAGTCTGAGACCTGTTTGTTGAAGTCCACATTTTGTCTTAGCAATTGCCTTGGAAGGGTCAGACACTAGGGTGTAGATTTTGGTATATGGATCCTGCACATGACCTCTACTACAGTGAATGATGTGAGTTCGTAACTGCATAGCCACTGGTCAAGATTGGCTGACAAGTTTGTTTCTAATCTTTCTTAATAAGCAGATTCATTTAGTTATTTTATATAGAAATCAATATGCACTTAGCTTTAGTGACTGAGGGGGTCCATAAATTGTATTTGCTTTTATCACAATATTTTATGTTGTTTTCTTTCTATATTAGCTAACTTTATAACCTGATAAACATTTTTGCTATAAGTGATTCAGAATTGGTAAAAGTCATTTGTAAAAATTAAGAGATCTTCTATAACTAGAACATACAAACAAGTTAGCAAATGTGCCATTTTCCCATAGCCTTCCCCTCAAAGCTATTCAGACAACAGTAAAATTATTACTTTATAAAGCAGAATATGAAAGTCACACAAATAAAGCAATGAAAGACACTGTAACTAGAAGTCATTGACATCTTTACTCCTCAACACAATTATCCCTGAAGTGTTCAAGTATGTTCTTATATTTGGAAGAAAACTGTTATCTCAATAAACCAAGTTCTTAACATTGGCCAGTTTTGCTGTGAATATTATAAATGCTTTGGGTATTCGACCAGTTAGCTGTAATTTCTTTATTGATGGCTATCAGAGGTTCTGTTTTCTACTTTATTTGATCAGAGAATATGGAAACTTCATCCTACATTTTTCTACAAGTACTTTCGTAGGCATCTGTAGAGTAAATTGCAGCTGTTGCCCAAGTGACAGACTTAAATTCTCTTAGCAAATGCATAGTAAGCATTCATATGACATATTTGTAGGTGGATATAATCAATATAAAAGCTGAATAATGCTTTAAATTCTACCAACTTATTTAGTCATTTTAATTTTTCCCTAAACAAACTATAAGCATAGTCTTGGTCCCAAAATTCCCCTCGTTACTGGTTTGAACTAAAATGAGCAAAGCAGC
The DNA here is from genome assembly GCA_004024765.1 of Zapus hudsonius. NCBI lineage: Eukaryota > Metazoa > Chordata > Mammalia > Rodentia > Dipodidae > Zapus > Zapus hudsonius. Next base: position 22,392 of record PVHP010019309.1, read on the forward strand.
AAATATTATTCATGAAATATTGTTGCAAAAATAATACAGTTAAGAATTAGAAATAAAATTTTCTCACAGAAAGGCATTTTACTGTGATTCAATTAAGTTATTCCAAAGGTATAGAGTGGTAAGGCTCACCATTTCCAATGCATTGATCACTGCCATATAAACATGAGCCAAAATAAGCCAAGAAAGAAAATGTATTTTGCTACATATAAATTATAGTTTGCTATAGAACTTAGGTCTATAATTGAATTCAAGGATTGTCGGCATTCTATAATATGCTAGAAATTATGGGCTATGGCCAACACTGAAATCATTACAGTTAATTGATAGATGGTATGTTCTATGTTATTATTAATGCTGATGGCATTGTTTAAGAAGTTACCTTTTTATGCATTCAAGTGTTTTTTTAATAAGTTTAATGGATAAAAATGTAAAGCTAATAGCTTGAGCATCAAATGCTAATGTTATATTCAAAGACAAGGAAGAGCCAAACAGGAGCTATACAAAGTCTCTAGTCCAATGGCTTTTCCCTCACACCATGGCCATGATTGTTGCCCTGAAGAAAATTTCTTGAATTAACTTCTGAAACTTCAAGAACTGAGTATGAGTATTTTATATGAAAAGATTATAAATGTGTATTTTAAAGCAGGAACTGATATCACAAAAGCTGTACTCTAGCCCTAAAGCTAAAATATTTCTAAAAGTATACTGATTTATTCTTATGGGAGAATCTTACTTTTATATATGGCAAACCACTGTCATCGCACTTATTACAGGAAAATTAAATTTTAAAAATTAAACTGACCTACACAAGTGTTGAGGACATATTATAGTGACAGATATGAAATAACCATAAAATATGTAACCAGAAAAAAACTGTTAATGTTACATTTATGCAAATCAAATGCCTTTAAATTTTGCCATTTGTCTTTCACTTTAAAGGTTATTTGCTCTCCATTCTATAATTCAAGTGTCATAAAGTTTAGTTTAAACTGCTTTGCAGTAATTTATTGACAGATCTCTCATCTATAAGTGTGTAATGAAATGAAAAAGAGATCTTTCCTTTTTAATGAAAACATTAATGTGTTAATATCCTGCATGAATAATGCTTGATATTCAGTAGTTACCAAAATATGTTGGTATGTTGTTGAACATACATATGCCTTTGAAATGCGCATTTTCTGTTCCATGTGATGTTGATCTAATTTAATGTACAATATGCTTTTTGGCAGAGAGTTTGTGGCCAGATTTCAAATAGGGAGTTAAGTGGTGCTTTCACAATCCAAAGATTTATAGTAAAAAATCATCCAGACTAATGTGTTACACTTATTTTTATATTTTTCAATATAATGCATTTAATTATCTTTTTATAATTCATTGTACTAACTCAGCATTTATCAACCAATTTTCATAGAAATAAATTGAAATATGATAACTATTATGCTGAAGTGGATGTGTGTTCATTATTTCAAAGTATTTAATCTCCAACAAAGCAAATCATACATATTGCTTTTGTCACTGACCACAGAATATTATGTGTTGAATTCCTGGAAATGTTCTTTATTCCTGGTGATTTGTTCTTACAAAGATTCAACTGGGGCCTGTGAGGTACTGGGCCTTGATTTATGAGCTTCTGATTGAGGCACTTTGTTTTTAAAGAAGACATTTACACAATCCTCTTCCACCAGGCTCACATTGTTTTGGTTCTAATTTTAACTAATGAGTGAGTACATTTAATTTTGTGCTGGTGTTCTTCCTCATCTGCTCTTATATGTCTTTTGGAGTTCTGAGGATAAGTTCAATATTCCTAAGCACTTTACTGGTTACTCTTCTAAAAACAAGAGGGGTAAACACGCTATAGCCCCAGAGCTCAGGAGGCTGGCATTGGAGAATCACGGTTGAATTCAAGGACATTTTACTCTATAGTTCTAGCATATAGACCTAAGAGTCTATCATCCCTGTCCTGTCTCTCCTTCTGATGTCACACTGGCAGTGCCCCTGCAAGTATGATCACATTGTTTTTTTTTTGCTGAGTTGCCTGGTTGATTTCCTGATTTTTTAGATAGGGATAGGCCATGAAACAGAATGAAGTGGTCAGGACCAGGTTGTAACATACTGATTTACTGCAAGCAAGACATTATATTCCCTGAGAATAAACTGTTGGTTAAAGAAGATAGAATTGCATTACTACTTTTTTAAGTTGTCATGTTTTAACAAAAATAACAACATTGGCATACTTAATGTCACCAACTGCTTTAAAGGTAGCTGTATCACAGCAGCTTTATACCTCTCCCCCCTGAGGTTTGCTATATTTATTTGTGTGTGTGTGTGTGTGTGTGTGTGTGTGTGTGTGTGTGTGTGTGTTTCAGTAGGAAATAATGCTTGGTTACTACAGATTAAACATTATGAGATTATGTCTTTTAAATACCTGTTATTAAAATATCCTTACTCATTTTCTTTTGGTTCAGCAATAAGGAATTAATTTTGATCAACACCTTTGCTTTCTGCCCTAAATAATAACCTACATCCTAAAAAAGTAAATAAAATCCATCATCCATACTAGGTACTGGAATTTCAGTTTGGAATCTCCTATTTTTCCACTTTTATACCTTCAGTAACTAGTAGGCTCTATGTAAATTCATACTTGAGGAGAAGAATTGCTACATTGTAAAAAAATGTTTCAGTAATGATGTAAGCAGAAACAGAACTAGATTCTACCTTTATTTCCTTTTGCTGCTAGAGTTGCCTTTTTAACTACTTAATTTTCAGCAATTTCTGGGTTTGAGAAATTAGAAAATAAAGGAGATACATAACCTTTTTATGTCCTCCAAACCAGCTTTCACACTTGGTAAGCACTTCTTTTTCTACACTTTCTTACACATTGACTCAAATCCTAGTGGTCTGAACTTGCCATGTATCTGAGGATGACTGAACTTCTGAACCTTGTATCTTTACCTCTCGAGGGCTGAGAGTATAGGCATGTGTCACCACAATCAATTTTACATGATACTGGGGATCAAACCCAGGGCTTATGCCTGCTAGGCAAGAACTCTACCAACTGAGCCACATTTCAAACCTTATGCTCCCTATTTTCTTAATTGTTTAGAAGAAACCTAATGTTAGAAAAAGAGTGTCTTCTTTTAAAATAATGGACCTTGGAAAATATTGGTAATGTGTGAATGTGTATGCAACAACTGGGTCCTAGATGGATTTGGGAAGGAGAGACAAAAGCCTGAGGAACATGGGTAGGCTGACAAAAAGAATTTCAAGAGGAAGTTGGCTGGTATGATTGACTCTATAGTCGTAGGATCCCATTAGCCTAAGTTTGATTATCTACTTTACCACTCTTTCAAGTAGCCTTAAGTTCTCATCAATAGCCATTTATTTGGGCTGTTATAAGATCATATGAGAACTGAAACATACATGAAAGCTATTCTGACACATTGGTCTTATGAAAATAAGCCTATCAGTGATTGTTACCAAGGACTGAGGAGAATGAAGCACACAATGCATGCTATTGGGGAAGATAGTCAAGGATTTCCTGGGTGCTTCTAAAAAATAGGATTGAGAGGGTTAGTGTGGGAAAGGGGTCAAGGAGGGTCGTGAGTGAGGACAGGAGATGGATGGTGAGCCATGAAGAGCCATATGCCTTGGGCATCCTCCTAGATGACCAGGTTATCCCTTTACCCTGCTCAGGCAGACAGACATATATGTCATATCTAGGATTCATGGAACCAAAACAATTCTTTCCTGGAACTTACACGTGTACTTTTGCTTTGGCTCTGGAATTAAAATTTGAAAACAGCAGTGTGTCTGCCAAACTGGACTCAAGTATCTGGTCTCATGTAAACCTGGGTCCTTTCTACTGCAACAGCCTCTTTTCACACTGTCAATGAAAGTAAACTGAGTTTAGTGCAATGAATGTTTCATGAATTAAAATTAATAAATTGGGGGTGAGGAAAAGGTTAGGTGGTCAATAGCACTTGCTGTGCAAGCTTGGCCAAAAGAGTTTGGAACATCAGAACCCATACAAAGTGGATGCAAGTAATGTATGTATGTGTATATGCTGATGGGAAGCAGATTCAGGGAACCATGAATTTCCTGCTAGTTTGGCATTTGCAATGGCAAAACAACAAGATATACTCTGTGTTGTAGTCAGCTTTCTTGTTGCTGCGCAGATAGAACCCAAGCAAAGGCGGCTTGTGGAGGAATGGGTTTATTTGGCTTACGGACTCGAGGGGAGACTCCATCCTGGCAGAGAAAACGATGGCACGAGCAGATGGGTGGACATCATCTCTTCCACAGCACTGGAAACAGTGGCAGGAAGGTGTGCCAAACACTGACAAGGGAAAACTGGCTTATAACCCCCATAAGCCCCTCCCCAACAACACAGCTCTAGTGAGGTTCTAATTCCCAAATTGCCATCAGCTGAGGATCTATCTATCAGAACACATTCATTTGTTTATGGGGGACACCTGGATCAAACCATGACAGTCCGCCCCTGGCCCCCACAAACTAATAATCATACATGATGTAAACGCAATATGTTCAACTCAACTCTTAAGTCCCCGCAGCTTTCAACTGAGCCATAATACCAAAAATAAACCTGTAATGACACAGAACATTCACAATGCAAAACATGAGGCACAGCAAAAACAGATCGACCAATACAAGATTTAAAACAAACATGGCACCATCAATCTCTAACTCCAAGTTCAATGATTCTAACCAATAACACAAGTCTCTTGGAGATTCAATTCCACCCCTCCAGCTCGGCTACTCACAGTCCGGGAAAACTTCATCTGGTGCTGGCAGCTCACCTTGGCACCCATCCATAGTCCGGGAATTCTTTGGGTCTCCATTGCAACCCTCAGTTCATTCTCATGGCTCCATCGGGCTCCATGCAGGCAACCTTGCACACCTGCTTCACATGCCGATGGCCATTTTTCAAAAACAAAACTGTGTTGCAAATCCAATGGCCCTCTCTTTCTAACCAATCTCCATTCCACAGAACCAGGTGGGCTACCAATTTGTTAATCCAGGGGGGATCAAAGCATTCAGGCCCCTTACTTCAAAGAGTCCACATTCTTCCTGTTGTTCTAATGCAGACCAGCTGGCCCAATCTCAGTGGTTGTAATCTCTCAAACAATTGCAGGTGAACGGGCAGCAGTTTAGACCCAAAGATCTTTCTTTCTGTGCCATCTCCATCTGCTCACACCAGTCCATCTTTACGTAAAACAACCCTGCACAGGTTTCCAGGACACAAGCTGGGAGAATGCAGCAAGCCTCGCATGCAAACTGCTTCTGGCACAGTCCTGACAAAGTTCTTTCTCCCCCTCGTAAGCCAAACCTCACAGTCCATAGTTCTCATTACATTCAGGTCTTTCAACTCTGACCAGAATGATCCATGAAGCTGTACTCACAACACTGCGAGGCATCTCTTAGGCCGAGAGTTCAAATCCTTCCACATTCCTCCTGTAGATCACTTCCAAAAGACCAAAGCCACAAGATCAGGGTTCTAGCAGCAACAGATGACCCCACATCCTGGTACCAAAACTGTTGCAGTCAGCCTTCTAGTTGCTGCGCAGAAAGAACCCAAGCAAAGCGGCTTGTGGAGGAATGGGTTTATTTGGCTTACGGACTCGAGGGGAGACTCCATCCTGTCAGGGAAAATGATGGCAAGAGCAGACGGGTGGACATCACCTCTGCCACAGCACTGCAAACAGCGGCAGGAAGGTGTGCCAAACACTGGCAAGGGGAAGCTGGTTTATAACCCCATAAGCCCGCCCCAACAACACAGCTCTAATGAAGTTCTAATTCCCGAATTGCCATCAGCTGAGGATCGATCTATCAGAACACATTCATTTGTTTGTGGGGACACCTGGATCAAACCATGACACTCTGTATTAAGGTGGAAGGTGAGTGTCAACACCTTGAGGTATTCTCTGACCTCCACATGCATGCTATGGTACACATACACCCATACATGTGCACACACCATACACATACAGAAACTTACTAAATTGCTAGTACCTCTTTCTTCTTAAATCATGCTTGAAATGTGAATCACCATTGAGTATTTGCTAGACATTCAGATTCAAGCAGTCTGCATAGGCACTAAGGAATCGGGAATCATATTTCTTTCAAATGATATTGGAAAAAAAAACCCACTGTTTTAAAGCAAGCATGCCCTTTAGTTTTGTAACCTGAAGTTTAAGGTTATGGTCCCAAATGTATTTTTTTTTGTCTGGTATTTGAAACAAGACCTGGACTATTAGTCTTAGACACCTTAGTTTTAATCACTTTCTTATTTTATTGTGCACCAGGCATGGTGTAATGTAGCTACTTTTAGGTAACAATATCCTATTCACCATAGATTGCATTAGATATCACTTTTTTAGGCCAGAAAATACATGAAACACATTATTTATCTCTATATGTACATAGGTAAATTTCAATAGTTTTCTTAAGCCTTCAGTTCACATTTGATATTTTCATTATGGAAAATACAAATTTCCTCTTTGTTTTGAGAATTTATACTGTTCCCGACAGATATAGATGCAGTCATAAAGATAATCCCATCCTCTAGCTTGCTCCTCACATATATCCATTAGAAAGAAGCACATTGTAAAAGAAAGGGATTTCTTTTGTAGCTTAAGGCAGCATGCATAATTATTTTCCATCAACACCTTCATTGAAAGTCCCTGTACAATGCTACCAGATGAATTATAGTTACACCTTTTATTCCTCACATATGGAGAGGGAATAAAGAGATGGTGCCAGTAATATTACTCAGCTACTTTCAGTTTGGGCTTGAGGCTGATGTAAACTCTCACAACTAAAGAGAAAATGATATCCCTTTATGAATCACTACCAGCTGTGTGAATGTGGAGATTCAAGTTCCATTTTATGGAATATGCTTAGGATAGTATACTTCTCATTGACTCCAAGTGAATCTCTTTGTATGGATCATGGAATGATGGATTTAAATGCATTAAGTATCCAGAAAAGCAAAAAATATGCTGATGAGCTCCAACTGACAGTCCAAAAACAGTCAGAAATTGTTTTAAAGTGCATGTTACATAGTGTTCTACAGCCCGTTTCAGAGGGACTGAAAAGAAGCCCATTGAGTATCTGTGCACATTACACTTGGCCAGGACAACCATCTGGGAATGTGCTATTGTGTAAAAGGGACAGAAGAAAACATGGGAACTGTTAGGAAAATTTCTTGCAGTATGAATACACAGCTCATCAGACATTTGTGATCCTTGTGTCCTGTATCCCAGCTCTTGTGAAATCTATAGATTCCAGATAGTTTGGAAGCTGGGAGGCCAGCACATTTGAACAGACTGGTGACATTGGAAATTCCTGGTCTGGAGAGATGGCTAAGTGGTTAAGGCACTTGTCTCCAGTACCTAAAGCCCCCGGTTCAATTCCCCAATACCCACATAAGCCCTGGCGCTCTCTCTCTCTCTCTCTCTCTCTCTCTCTCTCTCTCTCTCTCTCTCTCTCTCTTTCTCTCTCTGCTTGAAATTGAATAAATAAAATATTTAAAAATAAAAAAAGAAAATTCCTGGTCTCCAGTCTGAAGTGGACTTTCTGTGTTGTCTGCAAATGCACTTACTTCTATATATGCAATGATTATTCTGCCATTTCTGTATTCTACCATTTTAACCTACAATAATATCCTGAATCCCCCCTAAAACATTTTTCTTTAAATTTCTAGTGGAGACCTATATATACATCCATCAATCCCTAGACACACACACACACACACACACACACACACACACAGATTTGTGTATACGTTTATGAATATACATATACATGTATATGTGTGTATTTATTATTTGAGCATCCTTGGTTGAGTTGTCCTTTCTTCTAATTAAGATCAAATGAGTTCCCCTAATCTTGTTAATTAGCTTAATATTTTCTTTATTTTTTCCAAAGCTTGGAATCAAGCCCGTCTTCACACATGCTAGGAAAGCACTCTTCCATTGAGCTAACTCCATAGCCCATAATTTTAAAATCAAAATGTCCATCTTATTTTTCCAGGCACTGACAGATGGATTTTGTTATTGTTTGGTTTATTTTTTTCTTTCCAGTGTTTTTACTCTTTTAATGAGCTTCTGGTTAAAGCATTAATCTGATGTCTTCCATAAAAATGCCAGAGCTTGGGAGGGCGGAGCAAGATGGTGACCGAGTAACAACGTCGCCAGGACTCACCGGAAAGGTTTGACCCCCTCAACAGGTATCCAGGCTTTGGACACCGGCCGAACCCGAGTTCGGACTCTCCCTCCCTCCCGAACCCCTGGGCTGAGCAGACGGGGTTCGTGAGCAGCTCTCTGCTCCCCTGTGGAGCAGAGGGCCGAGCCCTCCCCCCCACTAGCTCCCGCCATTATCCCCCAGGGCAGATTCTAAGCTCTCCGCAGAGGTTTCATTGCAGGACTGAGACCCGGGCACCCTGCCTCTCCTCGGCATCGGCTTGGGGTCCACAGGAGGGTTCCCCAGCAGATCTCAGCTCTGCAGGAGAACACAGAGTGGGCTGGGCCATGGAGGTTTGGGGTCTGTCTGCAATACAGGCCCCAGTTTGGGGCCGCCCAGCCGCTCCTCAGCTTCAAAACCGCCACGGGTTCCCGGCAGCTCTCCGCTCTGCAGGGGAGCACAGAACGGGCTGGGCTTAGTGCACCCAGGGCTCAAGCCTCTGTCCCCTCGCGCGGGTTCAGATCCCTGGCACCAATTGAGAGGCTTCCCCGCGGGTGCTGCCGGTCCTCAGAGGCGGTCTTCCCCACCTTCTGAGAGGGGAGGTTTGGGGCCACCCAGCCTCGCCTCAGCTTCAGAACCTCTGCAGGTTCCCTGCAGCTATCGGCTCTGCAGGGGAGCCAGCAGCTGTGCCCTCCCTCTGCACCTCAGGCTCTACCTTTATCCCCTCGTGGCAGATTCCTGGTACTTGGCGCCAACTGAGAGGCTTCCCTGTGGGAGCAGCCGGTCCTCAGAGGCGGTCCCCTCCACCTTCTGAGAGGGGAAAGAGTGTCTCTCCACAGAGGTTGGGGGTCTGTCTGCAATACAGGCCCAAGTTTGGGGCCGCTCAGCCTCTTACCAGCTTCGGGACCACTGACCCCCACTTCTCTATCTGGGCATGGGCAGAAGCCAAAGGAAAAATGCAACTTCCCAAATCAGGGCCGCTAGTCCCATTATGGAACACGAAACTGGAAAGGAGGTGGAAGAAGCTCATACAGAATTGCAGAGAGAGAACATTATGACTCCTGACCACAACATCAATGCAGATATGATGCAGTTAAGGGCTGACATGGAAATTATGAGAAAAGACATAAATGAGTTGGAGCTTTCCTACTCAAGCATAGACTTGAAACTGAATTCGATGGAGAGACATATGAACGAATTCAGAAATACATTAAGTGAATTAATGATTAATCAACTAAGAGAAGAGCTGGACAATCAATTAATTAAATTTGATGAGGACTTAAGAAAACTAAAAAATGATTATCAGGAAACCCAAGCAAAAACAAAAATAGATTGGAAATTGGATCTAACCAAAGAATTAGAGGCCATTAATAAAATCATAGCAGAAACCAAAAATCAAGAAGAAATACTAAAAACCTCACTT
>PVHP010019310.1:0-32043 GCA_004024765.1 Zapus hudsonius
AGTGTCTTTTTAAATTTCTCTAGGTGGAAAAAAAAACATATCTGTACTCTTGAAACAGAAGTATAAGACAACTAATAGGAATGAGAGGGCTGGTTGGAATTCCCTGGTGAAGCCATTAAAATTAAAGCTAATACAGAGATCTGACTTATTCCAGGACTGACTGCTCCTGTTTAATGAGGTCAGGTACATGATCTCTAAATGAGGTCCAGAGCTAACATCCACCCTTGAGTTCTGAAGGTCCCAGTGTGTAATGCTGAGTCACACAGCCTGTGCCTCAGGGGTGCATTAGCTAATGAGCCCGGTGAGATGTCAGCTAGAAATTCAAGATAAGTGCTATGGCCTTTTCCCCTTATAAGTACAAGATTTATATAACATGGGCTCTGACTTGTGCTGTGCGTATCCGTCTTCCTGAGTCAAGTCACTCTGTGAAAGGGCATTGGACATCACAACAGTACATCAAACATGAAAAAGAAGACTCAACTAGGAGAGAGTTTCTTGAAAAGGCCAAAGGTTATGTTATCAGGTCAAAAGAATAATAATAATGATTTAGTAGGATAAACAGTGTCATAAATTATGTGGCTAGCTTGTAGTTAGTTGAAAACTCATCTGAAATATTTTTCTTACAATCACGTGTGGTATGTGTGTTCCTACGTGCACATGTGTATGTGAGTCAGCATAGGTGAGGATGTGTGTGAATGTGGAGGCAAGAGAGTATTTGATATGGCTTAGCAAGGTAGCTTTCTCCTGATAGTCAGGGACTGGCCCACAGAAACATGGATACCACCTTGCCTGCTCTGGAAAGACTAAAACTTTCATCTGATCCAGTCTCATCCAAGATAGATGAAAACAACCACCTAGTCTTTCCTCAGAAACAACAAGAGCTTCCTGTTTCTTCCTCAGTTTCACAGGCTCAGCCCCCCTGGGTGAGCCCTTCCTGTGTCAGCATTTCTCTTGGGCCTGCTAACCAGTAAGATTTCTCCCTAGACACTTCCTGAGCAGGATGATGATGAGGCTCATTCTAATTACATGTCTGGATCATATACATGGGCCTGAGGCATGTATGTAAATCCTTCAGTCCTCTGCCCTTCTACACTGCTACCCTTCCTTCCTTCTTCCCTTCCCCAGAAACATGTGAGAGAGATTCCCCCATCTCTCAAGAACTTCTTTGGATGAGGGTGTATTTTTGCTTTGATTTCCTTCCTCTTTTATCTTTCCCTAAAATAAATCTTATTATTTACCCTTCTCTGAATCTACATTTTTCAATTCATTGATAACTTTAACCAGGACACAAAGTTTGTGTTTATGGAGCTGGAGGTTTCTCAGGTATGTTTTCTACCTCCTTTTGAGATCTCTCGCATTGGCTCCTGGGATCTTTTTGTCTCTTCTTCCCCTGTGCTGAAATCACAGAGGTGCAACATCACACCAGCATTTTATATGGGTTTGGGGATATCAAGTTCACATTCTCATGCTTGTGAGATAGCTTTACTGACTGATTTAGGTCCTGAAAATTTTGTGATATTCTTCCTCATGGAAAGTTGGTACCTATATTGGTTCCTCCTGACTCTGGAACCATCTTGTCAATTTGCCTAAAACCATTAAACTGCATAACAAATGTTGCTGTATTATTTTTGAGGGTAGGCTATAGCTTCTCCCAGGTGTTCTTGGAATGCTCATTATGAGTGAAATTAGCTGTGAAAAATCTAACTACCCTGAGACTGACACTCAGAAAACACATGCTCATATATGTTCATTCTAGTGAAAAGTCCAAGCTGAGCTCCCAGCTGTCAGTGAGCATGAACCATCAGCCATGTGAGTGAGTTGTCTTGGACATACGTTTGACTCTTCAAATAATAACAACCTCAACCATATCTTACTGTCACAACATGAGAGATTTTAAGTGAGAACTCTGCCCTGCTGAAGCCTTCAAGATTCCTGACTCACAGATCATGAGCACAGTCTTAAGTGGTTGTTTAATGCTGCTAAGATTTGAGCAAATTATTTGTTATGCAATAGCAGACAACACTGACTCATTTAATCTTCACAACCTACAAATTAGCAACACTTTTTAAATTTTTACATGCACCATTTTGTGTGTGTGTGTGATATACATGTGTGTATCTTTCCAGTGTCCCATGTGCTTGCCTGCAGAAGGGATGTAGGAATGCTTGCCTCTAGAGGCCAAGGAAAGATATTTGGTTCTCCATTGCAAACCATGGTCCCTTTTCCAATGGCCTCACTGTCCTCTCTATCAGGAACTTCCCACCCTGCCTCATAAGGCATCCCTTCGCATCTGCTCTTAAAACCATGTGCACTTCACAACCCACTTCACATGTTCTTCATACTTCTGAAATGAATACCAAGTGTGCAGGATACAGCCATGCTGTTAATACAGGGAGAACTAAATCTTAACTTTGAAGAACAGGTTTTTTCCTTTCAGCTATCACCTCTTAGGAGAGTTTGCATTTCTACTTTTCAGTCTTTTCTAGCCTCAGGCATCTTTCCATTGTTTCAAGATAAAGTAGTTGAGGTGTCCTGAACAGTTATAATATCCTTAACAATATCAACTGCAGTATCCTAAAACCAGTCTCTGTGTCTGTAGTATTTTGTTTTGTTTTGTTTGTTTTTCAAGATAGGATCTTGCTATAGACCAGGCTGACCTGGAATTCACTATATAGTCTCAGGGTGGCCTCAAATTCAAGGTGTTCCTCCTACCTCTGCCTCCTGAGTGAGTGCTGGGATTAAAGGTATGAGTCACCATGCTAGGCTTTCTGTGCCTGCAATTTTAAACTTGTCAGAATTTTTCTAATTTCAAATCTTATATTTCTTAGTTACATATCTTGCACCAAGTACACCAAATTACTTTCAAGTTTAACTGTCCTCAAAGGTAGCCAGCCCTTAGGCCAGTAGCCCAGTTCCAACAAAACTCTCTGCTGACTTTCCTTCCCCTTTGAAAGTTCATAAGCAAACCTCCAAATACAATTCTCTCCTCATTTAGCATTTTCAAAATCTTACCAAAATAGCCCACAAAACTTGGCTTACTCCTCTGGAAGGCATCTTCAGTTGCATGTACCAAACTTTGTCCCATTCCTCCAACACAAAAATTCCAAAAGAACAAAATCCACACAGTCAAACTCATCTCAGAAACCCTAACTCTCTGGTACCAAATTTCTAAAGTAGAAAGCTTCACATTACTGGGATGAATATCCAAACCAGACACAGTTTATGAGAGAAATGGGATTTACTCAATTTACAGATCAAAAGGAAGTTCCATCCCATGGTGGAAGAAGATGCCTTCTATTCATAAATTCAAGCAGGGAACGAAACTATCACCAGCCAGCTCCAGTGCCAGTGTAATTGCCACACACTTCTGACTAACAGACACAAAGACAGCAATCATGTATTACCTTCATGTTTGAATTCATTGCCATTGAGTAATGATGGGCTATTTCCCAATACTTTTTATAAACTATTATGAGTACTTTTATGTTATCAGCTCTCATTCACTTATATGGCAATCTAGATTTCTGGTCACTACACCAATCTTTTCCAAAATCCAGCCACAAATTCTCCCTTGTTCAGCCTTTTGCCAAGAATGCCTAATTTTGTACACATCTGGTAACTTGGCATCTGGCTGCTTTCAAGACATAACCTTGCAGAGAGCTACCTCCACAGCAAGTCAGATAACCAATGAAAGAATAATGGAGACAGACACTGAGGATACCCAAAAAGGTCCAAAGCAAAAGTCCAGAGACTCTTAAGATCTCAACAGTAAAACAGACATAAAACTCACCCACTGTGACTCAGGGAACTTTGTGGAAGAGGGAGCAGAAAGACTGTAAGAGCTGTGGCAGGAGAGAGTATCCAGATACATTACCCCCTCAACAACATCACAAAAGAAAAACACTGCTTATACACCCCCATCCCATGTACCATTCAAGAAATCCCACTGAGAGGGGTCCTCAATGGGTTGGGAGCAGGGAGGAGGGAAATGGGGGTACCATAACAAGACTTGTTCATAGAGTGTTTCTAAATATTAACAATAAAAAGTTTTTTATATATATGTAAGCTTGCATCAGAAAGTGAGGTTAACCATCAGGGTTGTTGTACATTAAACTATATCTGCCTGGATGTTACAATTTCCTCTCTGTGTCTCTTATGGTCCAGAAACTCTTGTGTCTTTTGGCCAAAGACTGCCTATGATGGTTGTTTATTTGTCAATTGACCTGTTTAAAATCCACAGTAATCTTGAGTGCTGTGTAGCTGATTTGAAGAGAAGTGAAGAGAGAAAGGAGGCTCAGGAGATTTGGTAAATCATATTTGCTAGGAACAAGTATCCCTTCTTTGGAAGGCAGTGCAAGAAGGAAATTCCAGAGACTCAGGAAGTCAACAAGTCTGGGAAAGGGTTGTGAGATCTTGCCCTAAGGCTAAATTAAGGAAAGAAAATATCTCTCACCTCCCTCCCTCATGTTTTGCTGGTGTGTGCGTGTGTGTGTGTGTGTGTGTGTGTGTGTGTGTGTGTGTGTGTGTGATGTTGGTGATGGCTTCAGTTTCTCTCTGCTTTGACCTGTGAACATGTGCCAGCCTCTTTTGCCACTATGGATCTACCCCTGTATCTGTAACTTGAATAAATCCTTTTCTCCCATAACTGTGCCTGGTTTGGAGGTCCATCCCAGCAGCATGTTGCTGGCCGTGACACCTCCATATTGGGACAGTCTTGGGGATAGCTCCTCATCCAATCCAATGCCTTGCACAGTGAGGAGGTACTAACCTCTAATAATTAAGATGAAGCCTATTCACTGGCTATGCTGATGTAATTGATTAGATGAACTGCTTCCTGATTTTCTTCCAGTAGTGTTCATCTGAGTTAACAAAGAAATATGTAAAAGGATGTAGAGAGCCCAACACTAATGGACACTTATAATACACACAACAAGAATCTGGGAACATTGCAGAAGTGGGTATGGCAAGATTATAGGAACCACAGGGTGGAAAGGTGTATCCTGAGACATTTCCCTCACCCCCCTCACACTGACTGGTGTATTTATGACCTTACAATGGATACCAACAACTCCACTGAGGAGGGTCTTCTGTGGAATGGAGAAGGGAGAAAGCATATATACAAATATAACCCAATAGGAATGTGACCAATAAGCAATATGTTCACACGGTAAGGTTCATAATAATAAAAAAAATTTATAAAAGCCAGAAAGTAGTATATGTAAGAACACTTAGAGAGGGCATGTTTCTTTCCAAAAGATTTTTTTAACCGTGGGGGAGGGTTGTATGAAGAGTAAGCCATAATGCTAATTCTCCACTGAAATGTTATCTTGAAAGCTGATCTTGTTACAGAGAGTTTCTTCTCCCCCATGACCCTCTCAAGGGCATTCAAAAATGGAAAGTGACACTAGCTCTTCTTCAACTTATCCAATTCACAGCGCCATGCTTTTCTGTGTCCTTGGATTGGCTCTCATTTATGTGACTCAGCAGATCTTCCAAACCTTACAGCTAGGCAATATTTAGTTCTATACTAGAAAGTTGGGGCAGAACAGTGAAGTCAGGGTTCACCATTTTCATTACTTACTGAGAAACATCAAGTGAGTTATTTAGCCTTTCTCTGTGAGAGTTTGCTCTTCTCTCCACTGGTTGGTGCACTCACTATAGATTTGAATATATTAAAAGTATTTAATATACATTATTCACAATAAACACTTTTCTGAAAATACCAAATATTCTTAGAAATGACCTTAACAAGTACATTCCAGCTAACACAGATCATCAAAGACAGAATGCTCCTATATTCTCATCTTTTCTCTTTTGACAACAAGAATTGCCATTCCTGCTTTTAACTATCAATCATAGATAATGTTTCTTTGTGTAAGGATGAGCAATTCAACTGTGTACCAGATATCATCACTGTCAGAACATTGTTTAGTAATTATCCTTCTTGTAATGTCCTGAACATTTCCAGTTCTTTCTTTGATGACTCTTCCTTGCCCATTAATGTCATCTTTGTTTAAAAAAAAATTCATGATACACTTTGAAAAGTAGTTTGACAGCCCCCCACAGGGTCTTTCTATGCAGCCATGGCTAACCTGGAACAAACAAGTCTGGCCACAAACTTGCAGTGGCCCTCATGCCTCTGCCTCCAAGAGAGCTGTCATGTGGCAGCATGCCAGGCAAATCCTTGCAAATTTTCTTTTTAAAAAATTAGCTAGTCTTATCATACATCTAGAAATCCTGGGTATTTAAGCCAATGAGTAAGGAGCTCATATCTGTGCAAAATCCCACACATGAGTGTTTATAGCAACTTATCTCACAGTTGTCAAAAAACAAAAGCATATATACTGTCCTTCATTAAGTAAATAGATTTTAAAAGTGCAGTGCATCTCCACAATGGGATCATGTTCAGTAATAAAAAGAAATGAGCTATCAAGCTACTAAAACATGGAGAAGATTTAAATGCATATTGCTAAGTGAAACAGTCTGTCTGAAAAAAGCTACATACTGTATGATTCTAACTAAATGATATTCTGCAAAAGGAAAATCTCTTGAGACAGGGAAAAGATCAATGGTTGCCAGAGGAAGGAAGATGGAGGGGAAAAGGAACAAATAAACCAAGCACACAGGATTTTCAGGCAGTGAGGCTATTGCATATCTAATATTATTTGACAAAATGTGTGCAACAAACATATAGTTATCTATAAACAGTGAATGTTCATTTAAACCATGTATTTTAGTTACTACTGATGCGTCAGTAACAAGGAATGCACCACAGCAGTGAAAAACGTTCATAATAGGAGAAAATGAAGGGAAAGAGGGAATATATGAGAACTTTGTAGTATCTATTCTATTTTCCTGAAAAACCTAAAGAAAATCTGAGAAATAAAAGCCCGTAACTTTTTAATAAACCACTATATATATAAATCACTTCATAGAGCACCTGAAGTAGAGTTTCATTGAACAATTAGAATAAACCATGAATCTGTAGCAAGGGGTGGTAATCTTGGGGGTAGCATTTTAGAATTCTGAAAACCACACTATCCTGTCCTATGTCATCTCTTCTTGGCAACATGCATGTGGCAATAAACAAAAGTTAATGTTCCCTGCTCTTTTAGATTGGGCCTTCATTTTTAATTTTTGCATGTTTTTCTGGACTTTAGATACTTTTGTTATTTCACTTTGTTGTTGTTGCTGTTGTTGTTGTTGTTCTTTTGAGGTAGAGTCTTGCTCTGGCCTAAGCTGACCTGGGCTCCAGCACACACATGCAAACAAGAACATGGTTGTCCCTGTAAGCTGCTTCTCTCTGAATGAGATCACCTTCCATTCTGTTGCTCCAAATATGTGGAATTTTGCTGGATATTTCCTGATGACTTAGCATAACTAAGAGACTTTTTAAAATTCTAAATTCTTTAAAAGTAGTAACATGTTATCATCATCTCTGTGGGGAGAGGTATGATTATCTGAAGGCCTGGGCAGACCAGAGTATAAAATCTGGGCAGTGGCTAGAGTAAAATTATCTGACCAAGACCCAAGTGTTTCACAACTGCTATTTTTCTTTTCCCCTGTCAACTTGGACATCGACTCCTGCAAATTCTAGCTCTCCAATGTCATTCAAACTCACATCTTAGTTGTTTGTAGCTTTGCTGTCATGAGCTTGATTTAGGACTTCATAGAATATTTCTCTAGCCTCCAGAGTCATGTTCCAATCTATGGCTCTCACCAAACACCCACTACATTCCTGTCATGTCACCCACGTTTAAGCATTGTAGCAGTCACTGTCTCACTGTTGAGACAAAACAGAAATGACATATAGGAGGAAAGGGATTATTTCAGGTTTAATCTCAAAGCTTCATCATGGTGGGCAAAGCATGGTGCCATCAGGAACTGTCACACATCTGGGCTAATAGACATCAAGGTTCACCTCCCTATTTGTGACATATCTCCTTCAGTGAGCTCAACCTTCCAAAGTGCCACCAGCTGGAGATCCACTATGAGACTAAATCACAAACAAATGAGGCTATGGGGGACATTTCACATTCACCTACCACACACAGAAATGTTTTTCATTTCACTCTTGAGAGGCTTCATACTCAACCTTGTTAGCCTATCATGCAAGTTCTCTTTGGTTCCTGACTCCATTTTCTGCCTTGTCCTTTTGCTCATAACTGAGCTTGTGTTCATATTATTCATGAATCTCTTCCTGACAAATACTTGTCTTCCTTCACTATTATGAGTTTCCTATGAGCCACACTCAGCATATCATAATTCCTAATAAATGTACATAAATGTACTCAGTAAATATGCACTGAATTAACTGTATTTAGTCTCTGTCTTTATTTGCTCTAAGATCCATATTTTGTTGAGCATTGTGGTGCATGTTTATACTCCCAGAACTTGAGAGGATAAGGCAGTAGGATTACTGTGAGTTTGATACAAGTCTGGATACCATATCAAGACAGGGTCTCAAAAATTGTATACATTGGCTTCTAGGTAAAAGGTGACTTCAAGAAAGTGAGTGAAAAGTTTATTTTCATGCTGGAAATAGCACTATATACCATATAGTCTTCTCTATATGGAATCAATGCACAGGTCAGTAATTATACAAGAAACTGTTTCCTATTGGTGGATATAAAAGCCTAGACTCTTTATTTCATGACTTACACAATATCTTTTTTGATTGTTTGCCAGTAGATGGATCCATGGCACCTCACTGCTACTTGTTTTAATGCTAGATGACACATGTGAAATCAACACAATTATAAACAATGTAGACATTTGATGACTACAACCAAAGGAAAATGTCAGCTATCCTTCCAATGACAAGGGTCAGCAAAGTGTATTTGGTGGCCTGTAATAAAGCACATTTCCCCACCCATTATTCAAATGTTCCTTTTTCAATTTGCAATTAACTGATACCCCCAACTGCTTGAATTGTGGACTTTTCCTTCCGGCCTTGGCAAGTCAAGCAAGGTTAGCTTCTTGTGGTTAACAGTGTAAAATAAATTCTCTCATAGGAAAACTCCAGTTTCCTCTCTCTTGCCAAGCTTGCCTTCCTCCTTGATTTAAATCACTAATGATTTTCCTACATTCTTCTAGCTAAAGCCCAAGGTGGACTCCTGACCTCCTTGAGAGAAGTGCGAATGATGCCATGGTTCCTGATTCCTCTGCGGCTCTGCAAAGCTCCTCCTCCCCAGACCCAGACAGTCCTTTGGACGCAGAGATTGGGAAGCAGGCCAAGGGACACACTCCTGGGGTGCATCTGGGGGAGGGGAGGAAGGGTGAGGGGGTGAAACAGAACCCTGGGGGCCAAAGAGGCCGTGCAGGGGACAGGGGTGCGCGTGCCATGCGGAGCGTGGACTCCTGCCACCATCTCCCCGCTGCTCGTCCTGCGCCCCGCTGGCCTCTGCGGCCCCGCGGCCGGGCGCGGGTCGCTGTCCACGGTGGGAGGTGCTGAAAGCAGGGCGCGGGCGCGGGGGCGGCGTGGCCAGCTCCTCCGAGCGCCCTCCTCCGCGCTGCGCGGCTCCTCCAGCCCTCCGCTCCTCCCGCAGCCATGTTCCACGCGCGGGGAGGAGAGGGGGAAGGGGACAGAGCCGGGGGACCGGGGCGGGGAGAGCCGGCTCTGCCTGGGGGAAGGAGGGGATGAGAGTTGGGGGGAGCCGCGCGTGGAGGAGGCGGCGGCGGCTAGCGAGGAGCCCGCGCTGGGATCTGCGGGAGGACTCCCCCGAGCCACCATCATGGTGAAGAGGAAGAGCTCCGAGGGCCAGGAGCAGGACGGTGGCCGCGGCATCCCGCTGCCCATCCAGACCTTCCTGTGGCGCCAAACCAGGTGAGGGGCGCGGGTCTCGGGGACGCTCCGCTCTGGGGTCGCCGGGTTGTCGCCGCCGCCGCCACCGAGGCCGCAGCCTGCAGCCTGCAGCTCCCACTCCGGGGTGCAGGGCAAGTCCTCCGCACCCGCATTTAAAGATGTCTCAGTGAAGTTTGACAACAAGCAGATTGGCAGCTCTGGAAGCGATGTGTACCTTATCGAGGGGGTGGGCGGGCAGGGAGCTGGGCAGAGGGGGCAGGGAGCCAGGAAAATGATCAGGACTGGAGGTGTTCAGGAGTCCAAGTCCCCCTCCATCGCAGGCTGTCATCCCAGCCCTGTGACCTGTTGTTTTCCCGCCCCGTTTTCCGTGAATATCAGAGATGCCCACTTGTTAACCATTTTTGCTTGAATTCAGCCAGCGTCATCCCCCTAGTTAAAGCTCCTGAAGAGAGTAATTTTTTGTTTGTTTGTTTCATAAGAGATTTGTGCCCCCTGGACAGGTCTGTGACCCATGCCAATCAAAGTAAAGAGGATTTTATTATTATTTTAGAGATTTAGCTGATGGAAAAAAATAGATTGTGGTCATCATGACCCACAGATGTACTCATTTTTCAGTTTTTAATGTGACTGCGCTCGTGAGGAACGCACAGCTTCTAACCAGTAGGTATTTAGATTCCAATTAGGAAAAAGTCTTCAGAATTAGAGTGGATGTGGAAAAATTGTAGAGACACACATCTTTTCATATATGTAATTAAACGTGTAAAAGCAAACGTTGTCAGCTGCTCAACACCTGCTAGTTAGCAAGCTATAAGGAAGCATGAAATTGGAATTTCATAGCACCATGTCCTATTCATTGGAAACTGTGTCATAAGGATGCTTTAATAACAATTTTGCTCATGTTTATAACAAAAATCTTTATTAATGTTTCAGTGCGTTTTTGAGGCCTAAACTGGGGAAGCAGTATGAAGCCTCTTGTGTGGTATGTGATTTTTCACCATTTAATGATTACTTATATATTCTGTGTAAGAGGAAAGACTAAATCAAACTGCACATATTAATATGCTTGGCAAATATTATAGAGCACCTACTGCATGTTGGGCACAATCCTCACATTAGAGCAAAGACAAAAACAAATACAGTGTTTACATGTGAGAGAAATGTGGACAGGCCACAAGCAAACATGCTTGTGAATGCTAAGAAACCTCATGGTGATGAGCAATGTGGAGAAAAATTAAGCAACGAAGGGTATGAGAAGCACTATGATGGGGGTTTTATTTCACTGACAGTGGGTGGTTACAGATTAATTACTAATGTGATGCTTGGGCAAAGACACAAAGAAGAGAGAGAGGAATCATAACCTGAAAGAGAGACAGTACTGCAAGTCAAAAGACCTGGGCATGTAGCCAGGAGAAAGTGAGAGAACGGCAGGTATTGGACAGTAGAAGAGAGCAGAGAGCGAACAGAACCTGGAGGAGGATCTTTTAAGGCAAGAGTGAAAAGTCAAATTGTTAATCCATATAATGGTGACTAGTAATACTGGACATTTGTATAAATAGCTGTTAACTACATACTTAAATGAAATAAAATGCAATTCTGTATTTTTACATCTTGCATACATTGTATAGATCTGAAAGTGAATGACAAAAATATTATGAACATAGTGCTATTGGTATTAGTACAAAATGAAGTGAACTTATGCTGAGGCTCTAAAATAATCCCATATCCTGACAAATTCCCATTTTGCAAATTGAGAAAACCAGACATGAAATCATGAAGTAAATTTGAAAGGTAATTTAAAAGACTCCGCTACCTTTTGGAGTTCCCATAACACCTTCACATTGCATGTGCTATGGGTGGAAAGGTAGCTACCTACTTTGATATCTTTGTACATATTTACAAATAGCTACATGGATAACTTTATGGAAGGTATTCTGAAGTATGTAAGAGCCACAGGTTATGATGGAAACCAAATGGAGAGTTAAACACAAACACCTACGCACACGCACAGAGGCACTGACTTTGTTGAGCTTCCCATTCTTCACAGTTGCACATCCGGACTTATTAATGGAATTTCTTGTTGCACTGAACTCATTAGAATCATGTGACACTTGAAATGCTTAAGCCTTCCTTAACCCATGTTGACAATTACCCAGAACTCCCCGCAATTATGAAACGTGAAGTTCATCCTCTTCTATGTATTAGACTGTACGAACTCCATATAAACTTTTAGTGTCTAATCCACTATTAATGAATTCTTCCATGTGAGGACTTAAGAAGGAAAGGTTTCATCTCTGAAAGTGTTTGAATCTGCACTTTGATCGTTTCTAAAGGCCTTTATTTAGTATTCTAAGAGAAAATAAAAGGTTTCATCTCTGACTGTGCCCCTTATCAAAATGTCTGTGTGTACCTATCATTTATGAATCTGAATTTCCCATGTTCATGCTGGAAGCCCTCATTAAACTCAGTGGGTCACACAAGCATGCATGGGAAAAAGACATGAAAGTAGAAGAGGGAGCAGATAGGAAGAAGGGTTCAGTGAAGGGGCGGAAGAAGGGCAAGAGCAGGTAATAGGAAGTGATTATCACTAAAATGCATTATATACATCCATAAAAATTGTCATTAAAGGGCTGGAGAGATGGTTCAGCAGTTAAGGCACTTGCCTCCAGTGCCTAAGGCCCCTGGTTCAATTCCCCAGTACCCACATAAGCCAGACCCACAAGGTGGTGACCCTGGTGGGGGTCTCTCTCTCTCTCTCTCTCTCTCTCTCTCTCTCTCTCTCTCTCTCTCTCTCTGTCTGTCTCTCTTTCTGTATATATACATATATGTATGTATATATACATATATATATCTGCTTGAAAAATGAGTAAATAAAATATTTTTAAAATTGTCAATAAAAATTTTAAAGGAAATAGTTTTTTGGATAATTTTTATAAAAAGTCATTTTTCACAAGTGCTCTAATAACTACCATAATACAGTAAGACCACCTGGGGCTTGTATTACTATCTTTGTACAAAACAATCAAACTTTTTGACTATTTGGGATACTCAAGCACAAATCGTGTTCTGTTTACAAGATAATTTTTATAGTTGGTTATTTCTCTTTTCCTAGTGTGTTATATTAACTTTCTCCACTCTCAAAATAAAGGGGAGAAAAACCCAAAACCTTAGTAGGTGAAATACTGCTTCACTGTCTAAACCACCTAACTCCTCTCTCCCTCAGGATAGAAGATTCAATGAGAAGCAAAATAAAGATGGCTTATTTCACTGCACCTTTCCTCTTTCTCTACCTAATTTTCTCTAACCTACAGATAATTTTTCCAATGGTTCCATGCATTTTGTTAAGGATTTTAAATGTTACATAACAGCTAAAGATGGGAAATGAACCAGTGGCCCCAAATATGATTTCTTGAAAGAGTCATGTCTTAGCTAACACCTGTTGAGCAAGCTGACGTGAATTCTGTCTCTCAAGACATTTTCACAAAACACATTTCATTTTGGTCTACAGTTGTGACAGCCCCTCTGGATGACTCAGCAACATTTTAATAAAACATCATATTCCAAAATCTCTTGACATTAAGTGTGTGTTGCTATGCTCATTGTTAGAAGAAGCTTATTTTGACAGAAAGAAAGATCAATGAATAACTCAAACCCTACACGTTGGATCAAAAGCCTGCAAACATTCAGTGAATGGGAAATAATGGTGAACCCACTGGAGATCAACATACACTTGACATACAATGAGAGGGTACCCTAAACAATTTGATCCTCTGATTTGTATCTTTTACGGTACATAGTATTTTCATGCACAAATTTTAAACAGTCTTCAATTCCTTATTATCTGTTTCCAAAAATTGTAAACCTACAGTCCTTTGAACGAGTGTTGGTCGAGAACAAGCTGCATGGCCTCTCCCCGGCCCTCTCTGAAGCTATCCAGAGCATTTCCAGATGGGAGCTGGTACAAGCTGCACTCCCACATGTTCTCCACTGCACGGCAACCCTGCTGTCCAACAGGAACAAGCTCGGTGGGTGTTACTGCCTCTCCGGTTTATTGCATTCCATTGCCCTTTAAGTTCTGCATGCAGAGGAGCCCATATTGTCTTACCACCCTGTGCATATATCACCCTACTGAGTGTTCCAAAATCCCCTTATCATTTCCTTATTACAAAAGAGGGGAAGGGTTTCTTGTCATTAACTCTTGAATATCACAGGGAGTATGTGACTATTATCTCTCCACTTAGATATTGAAACAATATAGGTAAGCTAAAGATTTTAACCTGCTTAGGATAAAAACTCAAGCAGAGAGTTCTCATTTGCCCTTTCAGATCCTAAAACATGAATTTAGCATATTTCACCAGCTATATAGCACAATATATGTGTGTGTTTTACAGACAGATTACCTCAGGAATGGATTTTCTCATTCTGCAGCATGTCCTAGACATTTATCCCAAGATAGAGTGCATAAGTTTTATCTCGTTCTCTTCCTTCACTTGATTCTCTGCTCAAATGCTACCTATACACCGGGACCTTTCTGGGTCATGCTGTCTAAAATAGATTAGTTTTTACCTTCAGAACTGATACTTTTAAGCACTAAGTGGCCTATTTGGGAATATTTCTGGGAATCTAACTGATGAGCTATGATTCAGGCAGATTTTACCTTCCCGACAGCATGCTGCTTTGCAGAGCTTTCAGCCATAGAAAGGTATCAAAAGTGGATTCTAGATGGAACAGAAATGCTAGTGTCTCCTGGGAAACAGCCACAGGGCAAAGTAGAGATGTCCCCTCACCCCCACCCCCAACCCCAACCAAAGGGTCTTATCCATTATTTTGTCCATGGACTTTACCTGTTTGTATGGTTTTTCCATACAGGTCACCAGGACAAACTTGGTGTCGCTGAGACAAAACTCCTCCATACCCTGCACTGGATGCTCCTGGAGGCGCCTCAGGACTGCGAGCGGGTTGGGGGCACAGACAGAGGCTCCAGCTGGGGCGGGAGCAGCAGTGCTTTCATCCACCAGATCGAAAACCAGGGCTCTCCAGGACAGCCCTGCCACAGCAGCTCCAATGATGAAGAGGAGATCAGCCGGAGGAAGATCTTTCAGAACTCCATGGCCACCGTGGAGCTCTTTGTGTTTCTGTTTGCACCTCTGGTCCATAGGATCAAGGTATGTAAGTTAGCTATAGGGACAGGCAGGATGGAGAGGAGGTGAGGATGGGCTCTAATGATAGTTCTGTATCTGCTTGCATATGCCTTTGAATGGTCGGAGAACAGCCAAGGCATGGACATTTTTAGTTTTATATTGAATGCTACACATGAATTCAAAAGCATAAATCTCCATTTATCATTTTCCTACTCAAAATTTTCATCTACATCAAGAAAATACCCATCCCTTCACCTAAACTAGACATGCCATATAAGTTATATATATATATATATATATATATATATATATGTGTGTGTGTGTGTGTGTGTGTGTGTGTGTGTGTGTGTGTGTGTGTGTGTGAGTGACCTAGGGCTTAAATTCTTTTCTTGATTTGTCAAGTGTCAGTGCCCAATTGTCACCTAATAATCTACATTTTGAAGCTATCAGAGCCATTCCCTGGATGTGTTCTTGTCACTTGCTCTGCCCTTCCATCCTCCCTTCCTCTCATGGCCCTTCCAAACCCCAGCTTCATCGTCATCATCCCAATGAGCTTTTACTCTGATGTTCTCCTTGTGCAAACAAGGTGCAAACCAGCTCCTCTCTATTCCATAGCATTTTGTAACTAAACCTTAAATTTTTCTACAATATTTTAAAACATTTAAATAAATAAATAATATTTAAAATATTTTGACTGCATTATGTGGAGAACATAGCCTTGCACAGAAAGCAGTTGTCTGGAGGTGCATTGGTATCTGTCTGCCACTTGGATCTGGAAAAGACAAAATAACTTGAAATTAATGTCTTACTACTTTCGAGATGTGTGAGATGATGGGTGTCACTTAAACTGTTATATCCTCATTTGCATAAAATCATGAATATCACTAACACAGGAGAATATATGTACGGAAATAATACCATATCCCACTTCAGTACCAAGATAAAAGACAAGCAATTCCCATGCTCATATGTTCTTCAGTGGAACATTATGTCCCTAATCAATAGATATGCTAGTTGCAATGTCTACTTTTGAACCATAGTACTTCACCCCGTCTTCTTTCTTAGCACCTGTCACTACCTAGAATTATTATAGGCTATGTGTACGTCTTTAATGCCTATTATTTTACCTGACCAGAGATCCTTGAATGAAGAGGCAGGTTTCCAGGTCATAACTGTATCTCAAGTGTTCATATATATTTATGGCTCCCAATAATTATATAACTTACTGAAAAAGTCCAACTTGTTACTAGAAGCATGTGAGTATATAGTCTTAAAATAGAAAAGGCAACAGAAAAGTTTTCTGTAAAACAGCCCATAGAAATATCCATGTGTCAATATCATTTGAATTGGAAAAATAAGTGTCCCCAAATAGCTAGTTTTATGAAAGACATAGCTGGGGGTTTTTATAGAGTAAGGCTGCATTTGAGTCAAGTGCCTACCAGTTCCTACTCTATGACATTGAATAGTTAATCTTTGTAGCCTCAGTTTTCTCAAGTATTAGTTGAAAATAAGAATGAGTTAGTGAGGCTTGGGAGGTAGCTTAGTCAATAAATTGCTCACCTTGAAAGTATAAGGACATGAGTTCGAGCCCACAGAACACATGGTAAAAAGCCAGGCATGGTAGCATGGGTTTGTAATCCCAGCACTGGAGAAGTGGAGAAAAGGGAATCTCAGACTCACTGACCAGCCATTATAGCCCACTTGGCAAGTTCTAAGCCAATGGGAGATTTTATAGCAAAAAGGGGTAGACAGTGCCTGAAGAACAACACACAGGGTTATCTCCCACACATGCATACACACAAAGACATGCACATACAATGAATAAATTTGGGTGGCATTGTGAAGATTGGAAAAATTACCATATTCAACTTGAAACACGGAAAGTATTAACAAAGCTTAGTTAATTGGGTGTTGGTATTTTATTGCTATTGGTACTGTTGTTTGTAGAGAGACAAGTAAGTCCTCTATCAGGAGATACTACAAATGACACCAGAGGTCACCAAATGATCTCAGGTAGGTGGGTGGAAGGGAATCTACCATGTCAAGAACCAGTGACCTAGATTGTTATTTGCCTATTGTAGCCTACCTCCCTTATGTACCCGTTCTACTATTCACATCCACACTATTTACGTGCTTTCCTTTCAAACTCCAACCACAGATCAAGGCCAAAACCCACCTTTTCTCTTCCTACATGAGCAGTCTCTATACTGCCAGGGAATCTACACAGCCATTCAGACTCATGCTACTACAAAGTTTTATAGTCACCAATGGGTTGTCCACTTGTCTGTCTTTCTTGACATTGCTATCTCATATCCTCTCTCAGCACTTACACAGGCCTGTTGCAAGTTGGCCAACATATGAGGCCAGAGAAGCCAATGTTCAAACAAGACACTCGAGGCATGAGGCCAGGCCTCCACACCTAGCCTCCGTTCACTCCTCAGCCTCCTGTGCTTGCTTCTGCTTGTGTCTATTACATGACAGACAGTTTTCACACACCATTTCTAATTTTTCCAACCACCCACATGGATGTGGGTATCTTCATTTCCATCTTACCAGAAAAGAAGCTGAAATTCAGAGAGATGATAGGCAAGCTTGTTAACTGAAATAAGATTCCAACCCACTTTCATATGACTTTCTGATGAGTTTCTTTAAGTTTCACTGGTGGCACTGTTTTATTGCAGTCATGAATAACCTCGGAATTGTTGAACCTGCTCTCTGTGTTACAGTCTCATTTCATTCAACTTCAGCTGTATTTGAAACTGTCACTGTGCCTTCCTCTTGGCATTTCCAGTTCTCTTGATGACACCACACTCTGCCCATTCTCCTTGTGTCTAACTGCTCCTGCTGCAAGTGTTCTAAGAGTTTATTTTTCTCACCTGTTCTTTTCCCATTTGGCTTTCCCAGAGATGACTCCTGGACAGTTTGCTCTTCTAACCCTGTCCTCTCCTAGCATCATGTAACATTTGTGTCCTGAGTTTTCCTTGATATTCAGCGACACTGACTCTTCATCTGTAGAATCATTTTCTCAAATTTTTTCCTACCTCTTATCTTTCTCCCTCTGTGGTTTTCAGCTACTACTGCATGTAAGAGTCCTGAGGGAAAGCTTTGGGAAAGTAATTCAATGAGTCTGTGGAGGGGATGAGGGGAGACCTGGGCCTCCAGTGTTTTAAAAGCTCCCGGTGATTATTATAATACCAGGCAAGGTTGCCATCCACTGTCCTAAGTGAATTTCTAGGTCCCAGATGTGTTCACTAATCTGTGTTCGTGTTTGCTCCATCCACTTTCACAGTATTTTGAGAGGAGGAGGTGTTGAGGCAGTTTTAATACATATATTTGAAGTTGACAATATGTGATTGCATTTTTAAATCCTCAGCCTCTCAAAATAATGCAATGTTGAGCAAGTGAACCTGTTTATGGAAGAAATCGTCAATGTGAAGGCATTGGGTTAGTCAACCTGATTCAGCAAGTATTTACTGAATATCTATTGGAAACACAATGTCTAATATGTATTATGATGATGCTGTGTTGGATGGAAAGGGGGTATTTGATCCTTTAAGTCATCAATTCCTTGATTTCAAGGAACTGTTCACAGGACAATTTTGAAATATGATTCACTAAGAAGAATATATATATATATATACATATATATACTGTTTATTTATTTATTCATTCATTTATTTATCTACAAAGAGAGAGAGCATTCTGGGGACTCTTGCCACTGCAAAAAAAAAAAAAACTCCAGATGAATGTGCCACCTTGTACATTATGCTTTATGTGTGTACTGGGGAATTAAACCCAGACCATCAGCCTTTGCAAGCAAGCACTTTTAACTGCTGAGCCATCTCTCCAGACAGAGTCAAAATATATTTATCTTGTCCCATAAAACACAAGAAAGACAGATTCCCATAAAATATAGAAATGGAAATGCACTGAGGACTAAAAAGTCAAAATAGCCAGGCCCTGAAGGTATTGCCTTGTGAGGGAGAAATAAGCACAATTACAAAATTAAGAGGAATGATCATGTAACCATGGGGGAAGAGATCTGACAAGACTCTAGAAATAAACAGGCCCCAATCCCTGCAAACAAAAACAAAGATTAGTGCGTTCCAAGCTTTGTCCAATGCTACCTTGTGATTAATTCCTTACTCTGCATAAGGCAGGTCACTAACATTTTCACCATCATTGCAGTGATAACTCAGGATCATTGGTTTGCCCCACAAACACTCATCTGAGTGACCGAAGAAGGTCTGTCCAATCAAGTCACTCTGAAAGGGGCCTGTGGAGGATGATACATTCACTGATGCAAGCCAGTTACTAACCATATATCTTCTCTGCCCCTAGGAATCTGACCTCACCTTCCGACTGGCCAGTGGGCTGGTTATATGGCAGCCTATGTGGGAGCACAGACAGCCTGAAGTCTCTGGTTTCACCGCCCTGGTAAAGCCCATCAGGAACATCATCACAGGTTCGTGACTCTGAAGCGCAGTGGGCCACCTTACAGTTCCCTCATATGGAGGCCGAATGATTTTCCCTTAAAAACTTAAAAAGAAAATCTCTCTGGAAAGTTATGGAAATGGTCTAGGTACTGGGTTTATTCACATGAGGAAAATATCAAGTCAGGGACACATTTTTCTGTGATGTGGTTTCAGTTAAGTCACTTAAATGTCATGTTTCTCCATCTGTAAACTAGGAATTAAACTGTCACATTAATAGTGCTTCCAGGATGAGGAGTGTGTGTGTGTGTGTGTGTGTGTGTGTGTGTGTGTGTGTGTGTGTGTACACATCAGCTTAGGAGAATGCTTGGCACATAATGAGTAAGTAAGCAATGGCTATTATAATTATTATCTCATCATCAAGATGAAGAAAAGCATCCTTAGCAACCTCACCAGAGTGTTTTATTACCAGCAACGCATTTCATGGCGGGAACTGTATAATGAGCTAGTCCTACATTCGGTTGTACAGAACACAACATGATAGATTTGAAAGTGCACAGTGGACTCTGACTTCACTCCAGATCCATTTCTTGCTGCACATGCGACTTAACTGCTGGGTATTTCTTTCTGTGAATGCCAAATGCACATGACAATGACACTTTCAGGACTTCTTCATAAGCATAAATGCAAATGGAAATAAATTCCCTATTTTAGAGGATTTAATAAATTCAATGTTTTTCTTGACCCTATTTTTAGAACCAATAAGATAAGTGGAAAAGAAATTCTGTAGATAATCTACAGAAGCATATACATGCATAACTGAATTATATGTACGTACATGTGTATGGGTATGGTTTGCCTACATTGTAAGATTTGGGGTCAGATATTGAAGGATTTTGCATGTTGAAAGGACTCTGTAAATGGAATGGAACTGTCAACTCATATACTTTTTCCCCTATGCCATAACACAACTTTGCAACATATGATGGAAGAAGGGATCTTCTTAGCAAAGGAGTGCCATATTAATCATATATTTGATAGGGTTCTTATAATGACAAATATAGTCATTCAAAAGGAAAATGAATTTTTCATATATTCAAAGTGGATGAATTCCACATTGGTCATGTATATAAAATTTTAGCTTCTGAAATACAAATTCATCACAGTTTCATATATAGAGGAACTAAAGAAGCAAAAATATCATGACTAGGCATCTACTTCAGATACTATGCATGGAATGAGGTTAATTACTTTGGATTCAAACAACTGGAGACAATATAGAAAAGAGTTAACATGATTTTTGGAGAGCTAAAAACACTACAAATAAAACAGAAGAGAATAAAATATGCTTAAAGATATCAAAATTATTAGTGAAAATATTGTACTTCTACAATATGTTGGTTACAAAATGTTATTTTTTGAATTTTTTTGTTTTCATTTTCCCACACAGTGAAATATTAATTTCAAAGTTAGAGATTCTCCAACCCCCATGCTGAGGCTCTCACATGCTTGACAAGTGCTTCTAACACTGTTACAACTCCAGCCCCATATCTCTTACTTTGACACATAAACAGTCATTGAACATCTGTATAAGAATAAGTAAGAAACTATGGTCCTCTAAGAGCCATTGGACTATTTATTTTGCAACCCCCCACACACACTTTGCTTCAGGAATTTTCCCCCTGTGCCTATTAACTTGAAATGGTGCCAACATCTGAGGAGAAATTGGGCTCAGTCGAGATAGCATGACCAGAAAGAGCAATGCCACTTGGTAACCTTTTGACCATTGCTCTCTTGGCATCCACCTGCTTATCATTCAAAGCAGGCACTGCCCAGAGCTGTCCTGTGCTCCTGAACTTAAGGTAAAGCTGTAACACACCTGCAACTGACCTCATGATCAGTTTAAAGTTATGGTTAAAACAGGAAAGCAGGTGTCAGACAGGCTGGTTGGCTCTTTCCTCTAAGTGATGAATGACCTTCTGGTATCTTAGTTTCTTCATCTGTAAAATGAGCATAATAATATGTAAGGTTAAATTAGTTAATATATATCAAATATTTAACAGAAACATGGTAAATAGTATATAGTAAGTGCTAAGTAGCCCATATTTGTTACGATTTTTAGAATTACTAACTTTTCAGCACCTTAACTAAGATTGGAGGGATGAATATTTACATCGATAACTGATAAATACTAAGATGTGTTTGAGTAAGTATTCAATGTCTGCTTTCAACGGGGCAATGATATATGAAAGGGTAATGAGAGACAAAAGATTATTTATTTAAAATGTAGTGAAGTTAGGAAATACAATGAATTTATAATATTTCAAATACATGCTGGATTTTTCTCTCACTTTTGCAGCCAAGAGAAGCTCTCCTATCAACAGTCAAAGTCAGATCTGTGCTTCTCCAAGTCAAGACACAAGACAAGAGGTGAGCTTGTAATAATCTGGAGGAGGGAAAGGAAGGCATTGTTTGAGATAGCACAGTGTGAAGAATTAGACATTTGTTCTGATTCCTACTGCAAAGCTCAAAGCTCTCTCTTCTTCCCTAAATGTGCAACTTTTTACCACCTGAACTTTCCTATTTGTCAAGGATAAAAAGTAATTTTGTTCATCCTATATAAATGTAAAAATGGTGAAACAAGACAATATATGACTAATGTTTAATCTCAAGTATTAATTAGTGCTTTACCTCAAGGCTAGCATGCAACACACAATACATGTTAGTTGCTGTGTTCTTTTCTTTAAAAACAATTCCAAAATCATATGACAAAGAGCATATATGGATACTTATGTTAAATTATTATTTGTTCAAATTCAGAACACATATTTTATGAAAGTTCTGGCTGAATTTGTTTTGCTATAAATTGTGGCTTAGTCATGCCGCTTTTGGATATGAAAATAGAAAGGGTAAGAACTAAATGCTATGGTAGGTTTCTAATGGTCCCTCTGGTTGAGTGAAGTAGTTAATCTTTGATATCTATGGAAAATATTTCACATGATTGGGGCAGGATTGCATTTTTAGCTAAATGTAATTAAAATAAGCTACCAAGAACATTGCCGTGTGTACTTACATATCAGAGTGAAGGTCATCATGACTAACTGGAAAAATATATTGCATTTCTCCCTCTAATGAATGACAAAAACTCTCGAACCTTCCCTGCCCTTCCATTCACATTTGTTAACTTCAGTTTGCTTTCCTCTTGCTAAGCCGCTGCTAGGCTCTACCCACTGTTTGGTCCTCCCAAATATTGGATATTCTTTGATGAATTATGTGGTTCATAACTCTTCTATAGATACTGGCCATGGAGGTGAAAAAACAAAAGAATAAATAAAAATTTTAAAAGAACTCACAATGATGCTTGGGATGACACAGGTTTATTCTGGACATCTACTCCTATTTCTTTTTTAAAAGGGGGAAAATTGGGCTGGAGAGACAGCAATTAGGGCGCTTGCCAGCAAATCCTAACAACCTATATTTGATTACCCAGTACCCACAGAAAGTCAGATGCACAAACTGGTGCATGCATCTGGCGTTCATTTTCAGTGGCTGGACGTCCTGGTGTTCTCTCTCTCTCCTTCTCTTTCTGTGTGTGTAAATAAATAAAATATTTTTTAGAAAAGGAAAAATCCATTAATCAATGACATTATAATTAATTATGCCAAAAATATGTAACTATATGTAATATGGAGAGAAACTAATCTACTATCTTACCTCCCAAAGGGACTCCAGGTGGTCTCTGAGACACTCCAGTCTGATTCTGTCTCACCCAAGGCCACCCTTTCAGGGTGCCTCCAAGGAAAGTCCTTTGAGGGAAGCCTGTCATCACAAGCCTCCCAGGAAAGAGGCCAATCTCATTCCAGGTAGTACATAATTCAATAGAAGATAACAAGTGTATCTTGCTTTCCAAAAATGAAGTATTTATTTTAGCTATTTTTGTGGTCTTTCTTCAAAATAAAGATGTGTGTGATATATGTATGTAAAGTCGTAGCCAAGGCATGGTTAGAGTGTCATTTCAGACATGTGCTATGTTTCTCCTTTTAAAAAAAAATCTGGGTGAACATGGGATAACATACAGAATTAATGAGTTGTCTTAGTTTCCATTTAATTATTTAAGTGCAGAAATTCTGATGATATTAGCAAAAGATTATGTTGCAGGGATGATAAAGGAGCTGCTTTAAATGTCTAAGGACCCTCATACCAGTGGGTTCTGCTATTGTGCATGGGGGTTACAGGGTCTGCTCGTCGTAACCTTTCTGCTGTCTTGTGTGCATAGAGACTCTGCTGAAATTTTGGATTCACCAAGTTTGTCAGTCACCTAAGGAATGAAAGTCTATAAACCACTGCATATTTCTGCTTTCAAATGAAATTATTGCTTAGGAGATAGTATTTTATTTCTTTCATTTTTGTGTGTGTGTGTCTGTGTGTGTGTGTGTCTGTGTGTGTGTGTGTGTGCACGCATGCAGGCTCAAGCTGCAGGGTTTCTTGCTGCTGTAGACAGGAGCTTTCTGTGAGTGACTGAGATGTTGAACCCAAGCCTGTAGGCTTTGCAAGCAAAGTACTTTTATCCACCCAGCCATCTCACTAAGGCCTTCGTCTGTTTTGTGGGGGCGGGGGAGGTGCTTCAAACTAATCCTACCCAACCTGAGCTTTTACAATCGTTCCACCTCTTCTGGCAATGTTCTCTTAGACTGAGTGAGCATGTTAGTAATCTCAATTAGTGTTGAATTCTCTGTAGCTGCTGGATTGCTGTTTTGATGATTTTTTGAGTGAACACAGTGTCTGTATCTGTCGCCGTCTTCTTGAGACTGGTTTTCAGGCTGGCAGTATGAGCGATACTCCTGTCACCCGCCTCTGCAATGACTCCTGGGCCAAGGCAGATGAGGTAGAGGTGACCCATCTCCTGGTAGGCAGTCCACTATCTTTTCTTCTTGTTTTGATCTATGTTGGATCTCGCTGGCATTCTCTGACATGTGTAAGATAAATTCTCCAACAAAAAGTGGGAGCAGCCCATATTAAATTGGATAAGCATAGTTATTTGAGAGACTTTTTGAATAGTGTGCCCACTCTTCTGAACCAAAGAGTAGTGGAGATTCTCTCTGGAGTCTGAGTTTCCTATCCATGGAATCCTTACTTTTTTCCCAGCATCAGGTATCAGTTCTCTCCTATTTGAGAACAGTTGGTTACACAAATAGGCCGTGTGCCATTATTGTATACTTTTAAAATTTTTACTAGCTGGTTGATGTCATAACTTGCAGGAGCTCCTGCTTATTCACACTGTTGGTGATCATTATCCCTCAGCAGCTCCCACAGCACTGGAGAGAACTGATTTCCTCTCCATTCCAATATGGTTTCTCAATGTACTGTGACCACAGGTTGTGATGCATTCAGCTACAGGGTCTTACCTTTTAGCTCTTACAGTTAACCAAATACTTTGACAAAGGCCTACATTAGTTTGGGGACCTCATTGGTCTTCCTGAACAACAGTTCATGGGGGGTGGTAGTAATCCAATTCTGACCCTGGGATTTACCAGCCAAAGCCCAGGTTTTTAGGGTTAAGCTTTCTCTACCTTGTATAGAGCACTTCTGGACAGAATCAAACTTAGCAAATATTCGTGGGCATATGTTTCCTAGCATATCAAGTGAATAAGCTTGAGCAGAATTGCTGGGTTGTATGGCAAATTTATGCTTAACTTTGAAAAAACTACCAAACTACTTTCCAATGACTGTACCATTCTACATTCCCCAGCAGTGTATGAGGGTGTGTGCCTCCCTATTCACAGGAACATTTTGTACTGTAGTTACTCTAGTCAATGTGGGATAGGATCTGACTGTGGCTTTTATTTTCTTTTACTTAATGACTAATGATATAAAGATATTTCATGTGTTTACATGCAATTCAGATGTTCTTTGATAAAATATCTATTCAAACCTGTTCCCACATTTTCACGGGGGTGTCTTATTATTCAATTGTAGAAAATTTTGATATGTTATGAATACTAATCCCTTATAAGAAAAATATGATTCACAGGCATCACAGGTATCTGGCTTGACTTTTCATTTGAATTTTTTTTCTTTCTTTTTTTCTCAAGGTCTCATTTGATAAATTTAAACAATCTACCTCTGCTACTGCAACCAGATCTCTTAAGTGCAGTGTTATTGAAAGATGTTTTAAGATTATTGAATACATAAATCCATGTAAAAGTATTAATTTTTAAACAAAGATTTAATACTCTTCATTTGATTTGACTTTTTGTTTTATTTTCTTTTTGGGGGGGTGTTGAGATTGATTCTCACTATATATTCCTGGCTGGCTTCGAATTTGCTATGCAGACTAGACTAGCATTGAATTTGTGTTGATAATTCTGTCTCTACCTTTCTGAATATTGGAAATGTATATATTACCATACCCAGCATGCTTTTTCAGTGTAGTATGTAACAATTTTTTTTACTTTTGTATCTTTCTTTGAGCCTTAAAATCAAGTAACATCACTGAATAATCTGTTGATTGAGAATATGAAAATTTGACAGCAACATTTGTTGATTTAGAGTGATTATGTTGACCTGTGGAGTTAATACACAGGCCAGTGAGAATGAAGAGTGCTTAAGATCAGGCATGTGGAACAAAAAACAATAATGAATTTGCATAGAAAGTAGAATTGTTGTTACCAGAAACTGTGAAGGTAGGTGGATGGGAAGAGAGAGATGCTGATGTAAGGATACAAGATTTCATTTAGAGTGGAGTTCAAGGTTAGTGATCTACTTGCAGAAGTGACTTTTCATTACATTAAATAGTAACGTAGTGTGTATTTCAACATTACTAAAAGAATAGGTTTAAAATGTTTATACCACAAGAACAATGATAAGAATATGAAAGGATGGAATTGTTAGTCAACTTAATTTTTTTCAATATTTTATTTATTTATTTTCAAGGAGAGAGAGAGAGAGAGAGAGAGAGAGAGAGAGAGAGAGAGAGAGAGCGCACCAGGGCCACCACCTTGTGGGTCTGGCCTATGTGGGTACTGGGGAATTGAACCCGGGGCCTTGGGCACTGGAGGCAAGTGCCTTAACTGCTGAGCCATCTCTCCAGCCCCTAATCAACTTAATTTAATCTACAGTGTAAACATATATCAAAACATCACATTGTACCCCGTAAAACATAATACATGCAACTGTTTATAACTTATGCAATTATTTGCCAATTATCAATTAAAGAATATTTAAAATGAATGTGGTAGGAACCACTCCAATCTCCTGATTATTAACTGCTGATATACTAACATTTATCTACTTAAACCATTTAGCCAGTGGGGAATTTAGTGCTCACTGGTGAAGCTCATTTCATTTTAAGTTGGCTGTCATGTGATATCCTTATATTTGATTTAAAGACATGTTATAGTTTCTGTCCATTGTTCTTGCATTGGCTGTCATTGTTGGCTTTTCTTCTGTTTTATGACTGTGTAACAAATTATACCAAATTTATTCGTGGGAAAAGAACACACATAACTATCTCACAATTTCTGTAGTGGGTCATTCAGATACAACTTGACCAGGTTCTCTGCTGCAAAGCAAAGCTGTATCTGGGTGTCAGCAGTCACCTCACAGGCTTGAATGGGAGGAGACCTGTTCACAAGCTCCCTCTGGCTTCCTGACAGAATTCCTCTTCTTGTAGTTAAAGGACTGAGGTCCTTGGGTTCTGTTGGATATTGGTTGCATACTGTTCTCAGTTCATTAGGAAATCCTCCCAATGACCTTCCCTAGGCTACCTACCAACATGGAAGTCCACTTCAAAACCAGCAAGAAAGAGGAATTCTCTAATTCCAGTCTTCTGACTTAGTCTGCAATATCATGTAACGGCAAGACTTGCAGATCATCACCTCTATAACTGAATTGTGGCAGAGAAATTCCCATGCAAATGCCTTTGCCATATTCTATTGCTTATGAGCAAGTTAAGCATCCTACCAACACTAAAGAGATTACAGTGTAGACATCTCACATGGGACCTTAGCATCACTCCCCTCCAGTCCTGCACAGTCTTTGGGAAGATATGTAAACTTTCCCAGGTGGACTTTCAGCATATTCAGGAGTAACTACCGTGATGACTCCCACATCCACAAGAATCTCAATTTATGATGATGATAATGCCTCAGAAAACAATCAAGGCCATAATAAAATTAGAATAGAGGGAATGAGTCCCTTAGGACAGAGACTAAATTGAATGACAATAAGTTGAGGGCATTTATATGTGGGAACAGTGATAGAGTCTTTAGATTTGTAGCATTATTTAAAGGTGCACTTACTCACCCATTTCTGCTTTAGTAGATAGTACAACTATGGATCCAGACATCCTAGTCAAAAATCTGGAAGCCTCATTTAACATGCACAGAGTCTTGGGTTTGAGCTCCAGCACTGAAAAACAAACATGAAAAAAAAATCTCAAGATCACTCCAAAGTCATTTTCATTCCAACTATGTTTTTCTAGATTTCATCTATTTTATTTTTTATTTATTAATTTGTGTGTGTGCGTGTGTGTGTGTGTGTGTGTGTGTGTGTGTGTGTGCATGTCATGGTGTGGAGGTCAGAGAACAACTTTCATTTTGTAATGTCTTTGCTCCACTTTCTTTGAGACAGGGTCTCTTACCACTGCAAATGAACTGCCAGACTGCAAAGGAATGGGAGACTAGCTGACCAAACAGCAAATGCCACTTAGCATGTGTGCTGGGGTAATGGAGCCCAGGCTGGCAGGCTTTGCAAGCAAGCACCTTTAACCACTAAGCCCTCTAACTTCATATCTCTCAAGTCTTTTCTTTCCTCCCCAGTCTCATAGTTGCTTGATTCCAATCCTTATTATAGTCTTATTTCGGATGTCTGCAACTGTTTTTAATGTTGTATCTCTCAGTTAGCATCACCTTCTTCTAAATCACTGCATGTGTATTGCTATCCAAGTGCTTTGAAATACCCAAATACTAAAGAGATAAATTGTCTGCAACCACATATGATAGTGAGACAGGAAGAGGAGAGCTGCTGTTGACATGACTGTTGAAAGAGAAAATGGGAAGCCCTGGTCCATGGCAGCTCTGATATTAAAGGAAGAAGTATTGGAGCTCTTTAACTAGGGTCAGGCCCACTCTTGAGCACGGCACTTGGCTGAATCTCCTGGGCTATTACTTCTATTCTCTAAGGCAATTTTCTTTGTCCAAGAAAGATGACATGGACTCACAAGTGGAGTACTTTTCTCAGCTTGTTTCCGACCAATTAATTTCTTTGGTGGAGAAAAAAGTCTCCAAGCCTGTTTATATTCTGGAATGTTTCAGAAGCATTTTGTGGATATATTTCTTTTTAACTTGTATATCCACTTTGGATCTTATTGGGGTCCATGGAAGCAGACACAATCTACATCCACAAATCTCTTTGAGATAAGCCCCTCTCATCTTGGGTGTATGCTAAGTACATTATCCATAATTCCCATATGTCATTACATATGCATATGCAAAAAACTACAATAGATGATAATATAAAGAGAATATATTACATAGATATATATATGTGAATCACACTCGGAAGATTTTTAGAGGGTCTTCTGTCTGGTTAAATAATAAGAACTTAGATTGCTTTGAAGTTTTAATAAGTAACTCAGCTGGATCTTTGGACTGTGTTTGTCCAGCAGTTCCTTGGCTGGCTTTCATGTTTGCATGAGAGCTGTTTCTAATGTTGGCATCATTTCCTATTTGGAAAACCTTGGAATTTCTCATATCACCTTGCCCCACCTTGTTCATCTTTACTCCACACCCCTGCTCTCCTGCTCTACTGTGATCAGCAAGAAGGA
Source organism: Zapus hudsonius (assembly GCA_004024765.1). Lineage (NCBI taxonomy): Eukaryota > Metazoa > Chordata > Mammalia > Rodentia > Dipodidae > Zapus > Zapus hudsonius. Next base: position 29,203 of record PVHP010019310.1, read on the forward strand.
ATCCAAAGGCACCTTTTATACATTATTAGTACGTCTCTTGGATTAACTCTTCCAGTTTGTTCACCATATATTTCTAATTTTCTGTGCAAGCAAACTTCTGCCACTACATAGCAAGGATCCTCGGGTTCCAGTAGCATCTCCTAACTCCCCCCAAAGCCCGACCAGCACTGTCCTCAAAAGTTCAGAAGTTGTACTCACAAATGTATATGTTTTTAAATCCAGAATCTTCTATTTTTAATATTAATTCTATCTGCTTTGAGGTTTCACAAATGCTCCCAAAGTATAAGGTTTCAGCTTGGTAATAAAATCTGTTTTAGCTAAAAATAACTGTGTGATTAGTTATTTCATATCTTGTCATCTTAAAACACAGTGTCTGAAGACCATGAATCCAGAATGAGAATGCCTCAAAAATTGTAGTTCAGGGCTTCAGGATTTTGGCTTGGGCTGTAGGACTTGAAGGCTTGATAGGGCCAATGGACCTGGTGGGTTCCTCAGGGTTCCTCACCATCATGGTCTCTCCAAGGGGCCACTCATGACATGGAAGCTGGCTCCTCCCCACACAAATTATTAGAGAAAAGGAGGATCAGCAGGATGGAAGTCTAGGTATCTGGTACAACCTGATCTCTGAGGTGGAACACCCACTTCTGTGATGTTCTATAGAGTAGCACAGGGTGGGAGGCACTGCCCTGCAGAATGAAGACCAGGAAGCAGAGACCATAGGGAGCTGTCTTGAAAGCCAACTACAAAAGACCATAGCAATGTAAAGTCACTACTATTTTATAATCTCTAACTACTGTCACTATGCTGTCTTCATATAATTGTTGACTATATCTCTTCCACAATTCTGTTTTAAACAGATTCCAAAAGGCTTAATGTAATTATGTATAAGAATAAATAATCTCTTAATTCTGATGCCAAGCTTGTGCCTGATACTGTAAAATAGTCATAAAAACCAATATTAGAGGAAAATTTTGAGGTAATAAGATAATCATGAGCTTGTATTTCTTGTATAGTTTTCTTAACCAATATAAACATTAGAAAATATAACTTAAGCAGAAAATGATGTTATTGTCTTTGAAAAATCAAACTGTAGTAATTTTCATTAGATTTGCATGCAAAAAAGAACAAAAATGTCCAAAATTCATCCTTGTGAAATGACACTTTGTTGTTTTCTGACATGACTATATTTAAGCATTTATCTAATCTATCTGTATTTTTGACATACATGTATACACATACAATTATCCATAGCACACATACACCCACATGTGTGACATAAATCAGGGGCACTTCAGAAAAATGAGTTCAGTTATTTCTCTGCCTAGCAACAGAGGCTGGTTGCCATGGAAACTAGGCACAAGGTAGACCTCTTAGAAAATGCTAATGTCAGTGTGTCTTCATTGGAGAAGTTCTTGTATTCATCAGACAGGAAAAGAACTTTAGAACCGAACAGTGTAAATACCCCAGCCTGAAAGCTGTCTACCTCTAGCAAACAAATCCAGTTCATCCTGGCTTTTATCCTGACTTTGAAAGAATCCAACGTTACACAAGGCAACCAGTGAACAAGCAGCTAGGTTTTTAAATTAATGTGAGATTTCATCTTTAATTACCATATGCATAGACTTGATTAATGCTTCATTAAATACTGTAGAGGGTCAAGCCTGATTTCCATAGTTCTCTGCCTTCACAGATTCTGTCTTTCTTGTTTTTTTTTTCCAGAGCATTTATTTGACTTTGGTGCTCTGCTGTCATCTTCCGAAACTCTTAAATAATAACTTGTTTTCCCAAAGCCATAGTTACTTGTAAAATGACTTAAAGCAATTCTTACCTTTTTGGAAAACCTTTTCTCACTGAAAAATATTGTTTATTAGATCATATAAATTTTTATAATGCTAATTATGGAAATTACTTAAATGGGCAACAAATTGAGAAATAAGAGGTACTGATCTTCAAGTCTGTTTGGATTTTTTGTAAGTATGCTTCTCTTCATTATTTTTACATGTATCATTCAGAAGAAAAATTGTATTCGTATTATTTCATAAGTTTTATGTGAAGTTTCTTTTAGTGTCACTCAATATTAGAGTTGAAAAACACTTTCCCATCCCATCATACAGTGAGTTTCCTCCATATCATTTTCATACTTCTATGTCAATTTTTGTTACTTGTTAGTTACCTAATAAAAATTACTGAATTTCTACTGACTAGTGAATTGCATCTGATAATGCTGTCTTAAATGAAATATTTACTGATCAGTTTTGCTTTTTTAGTTACTATTCCAACCAATGGAGCTCAAACTTTTAGTCATATAAAATAGACTAAAAAATAAATGAAGGTATGTGAGGATATAATTATTTGCAACAAAATTCCCTTTTTAAATGGAAATTTTATTTATATTATTTATTGTCAGAGAGAGAGAATATGAATTTATATGGGCACACTGGGGCCTCTTGCCACTGCAAAGGATCTCCAGATGCATGCACTTGGCTTTACATGGCTACTAGGAAATTAAATGAGGGAAAACAGACTTTGCAAGCAAGTGCCTTTAACCACTGAGTAATCTCCCCAGCCCAAAATTCCCTTGCTAATTTATTGTCACTTCAAATGGAGTCTCCTCCAATATTAAGAAATTGAAAGGGGGCGGGGCGTGGTGGCACACGCCTTTAATCGCAGCACTCGGGAGGCAGAGGTAGAAGAATCGCTGTGAGTTCAAGGCCAGCCTGAGACTCCAGTGAATTCCAGGTCAGCCTGAGCTAGAGGGAGACCCTACCTCAAAAAAACAAAAAAGAAGAAGAAGAAGAAGAAGGAGGAGGAGGAGGAGGAGGAGGAGGAGGAAGAGGAGGA
>PVHP010019311.1:0-27500 GCA_004024765.1 Zapus hudsonius
GTGAACAGCTTGGTTATCAGGTTGGGGAAGGTGCTTTTATGCAGGAGAAAGAAGGAGAGGCAGGGGATAAGAGGCAAGGGGATTGGCGGGGGCCGGGTGGCCTGTGGATGTCTCATGAAAGGATTGGCAGGGGCCAGCTGCATAGATAAGCTGGAAGGACTTTCTCATTGCCTGGGCCTTATTATTACCTTATAGCTGAATTATGTGAACTCCAGTCAACTCAGGCCTTGAATGTCCTGGACTTATCAGGGTTTGCTGGGGCCTGCCAAGTGGCTGGAGGTTGGGAAGGGAAGGAGTCAGCCAAACTCCTGCTGGTCTCAGGATGAGACTATTGGGGTTCCAGGCCAGTCTCAACTTCCCTTTAACCCTGTGTCCTCTATGTTTATCCTCAGGGTCCCACAGAGGAGGTGTGTTTTGGGGGGACAGCTTTAGGGGTGTGATAGCCATCTCCCCCTTGTTAGAATTCAACTCACTCTCCTGATGTTGTTTTCCACCTTCTATGGTAGAGGTGATGTCCAGCTTCTGCTCATGGCATGTTGTTCCCTGCCATCATGAAGCTTCCTCTCAAGACTCTAAGCCAAAGTAAACCCTTTGCTCCCACCAGGTGCTTTTGGTCAGGTGCTTTGTCTCAGCAATTCACCAAGAGTAAGCACTAGCCATCCTGGGCTTTACAAAGCCCAGGTTATTTACACATGAGTGCTTTCCCCACCCCACCCCCTTTAATTTTAAAAGAGCATCGCTGCATGAGTTTTATGATTATAAAAGCAATACACACATTCATTACCAAAAAAAACTTAGGATATTGGGAAAAGCAAAAATGTGTATCTTACATTGCTAGCCATCCCTGACAGCTGTTATTAACAGGTGAGGTATTTCCTCATTTAACCACTATATTGACTGGAATCCCACAAGCTTTTTTGCTGGTTTCTGGAGCTGTTCACATGTGTTAGTTCCTCAGCCTCCACCCCTCCCCTCTAATCTCCCTTTTAAAAACACTCATCTTTGGGGCTGGAGAGACAGCTCAGTATTTAAAGGGACTTGATTGCAGAGCCTGCCAACCCAGATTCAGTCCCCCAATATTCTTCTGGAGCCAGATGAACAAAGTGGCCCATGAATCTGGAGTTAGTTTACAGTGGCAAGAGGCCTAGGTGTGCCCATTCTGTGTGTGCATGTGTGTCTGTCTGTTCCAAATAAACAAATATAAATATTAAATTATACATTATAATACACACACACACACACACACATATATATATATATATATATATATATATATATATATATATATACATACATGTATACACTTCTTCCCAGCCTGCATGCAGGATGTTTTTCATTTTATTTTATTTTTGACAATCTCACACATGAATATATAATGTATTTTGAAGATATTCATCCCCAGTACTCTCTTATTACCCTCCTATTCCTGCTAAAAACCCTTCTTCCCAACTGCCACCTTTTCTGTTTTCATGTCTTTTTTATTTTTTGTGATCCACTGAGTTTAATGAGGGTTGCTGAGTTTAATGAGCATGGGAGAAGGGTTGTTTACTGAAGCATGGGCAAGTTCCCAGTGGCTATACCACTGAAGAATACGACTGCCCCTGACCCTGCAATCAATAACTGCCAATAGCTCCTCTGGGAGGAATGTGGTCTTATGAGTCTCTCCTTCATTCATGGTGGAATGTTAACTGGTTCAATCTTAGCAGGAAATCTCAGCTACTGTGATTTCATGAGTGCAATGAGCAGATTGTTTCCAGAAAAAGATTCCACAGAACTCCTCCCCATTCTCTGGCTCTCACATTCTTTCTGCCTCCACTTCCGCAGTGTTCCCTGAGCCTTTGAAAGAATGAGATAGATGTCTCATTTAGGGCTGAACACACAAGAGTTACTTGTTCTCAGCAGATATATATGTCTGCATTTAACCTCGGACCACTACAAAAAGAAACTTGTGTGATTGAGGCCCAAAGCAGCCCTAATCTATGGGTGTAAACATAAATATTTAGAAAGCATTTTGACGAGCTGTCCATTTAGCCAAACAACAGTAGATCTTCCTCAAAGCCTATGGTGACCTCTCCAGTCAGGCTTTTCACCAGGTATGAATTACCTCCTACTGAGCAAGCCTCAAATCCAATCAAAAAGTAGTTGGTTACACTTGTAACAGCTATGCCACTGTTGTATCAGTGGGCACATCTTGCCTTCAAAGGTCAATTGTGAAGTCTGCAAGGTTCACAGCTGAGTAAGGCTGTTGATGACTCTTCTCCCCCAGCAGCCTACATTAGCACCTCCAGCACTATGAAAGCTAACCAGCAAGGAGGCAGCTTCCAGCTCAGTTCCAGCTGATTTCTGTCTCTTGCAATGAAAGTATGTGGTGAGGAACCAGGTTTTACACAAAGTTCATGGCAATAACTGAATGTGATGGTTACATTTTGTTGTCAACTTGACCTGTTTAGTAATCTTGCATGGGTCTCTGAGGTTGTTTACAGGAAGAAAGCCCTCTCAGTAGAGGGCAAGCTCAGGGGAGCTAGAAACAGACATCCTTTCCTGGGAGCGCAGGGAAGGAAGGGAATTCCAGAGATTCAAGAAGTGAATAAATCTGGGAAAAGGTTGCAAGATCCTGCCCTAAAGGGGTAAAAAATTCTCTCCTTCACCCACTGTGTATGTACCGTTCTGTGTGTGGTGTTGGTGATGGATTCTCTCTGATTGCACCTGTGAAAGGGGGCCAGACTCTAGCCACTATGGAACTTCACCTGGATCTGTAGCTTCAATAAATCTTTTCCTCACATAACTGTGCCTGGTTTGGAGATTCATCCCAGCAGCATGTGAGCTGATTATGACACTGAACCTTCCATTTTCTCTCTTTTAACTATTCTGTATCTGATGGTAAGAAGGAAAAAATGTCCAAGCAGGACCTTTAGGTTGGCACTCGAATTAGCAGGCTTTGTATGAGTTGCTCTTCTTGCTGCTGTCACAAAATACTTGAGACAGTTTAAAGGAGAAAAGGGTTATTTTGGCAAAGAGTTTCTGAGAGTTCAGTCCAAAGTAGGCTGCCTCCATTGTTTTTGGGTCTAAGGTGAGGCAGAGCATCATGGTGGTGGGAGGTTGTGGCAGAGGTGGCCGCTCACCTCATGGCAGCCAGAAGCAGAGAGAGATGCTCATATGGCTTTTTCTTCTTTTCCCTTTTTAGGGTGGTTCTGCCCACATTAAGACTGAGTCTTCCTTCCTCAGTTAATTCTCTGTGGAAATGCCCAGAAATATATCTCCTAGGTAATTCTCCAGGAAATTTGACCATGAAGAGAACCCATCACAGACATCTTGTAGGCAAGAGGAAAAATTTTCAAAATGCAGGCATAAAAATAACCTGTAGAGGCAGATCCCCAGGGCAAGCTAGCTAGCTATACTAGCTCAGTCAGTAAGCTCAGGTTCAATGGGAGACTCTGCCTTAATAAATAAGGTAGAGAGTGATTGATGAAGACACCTGGTGTGATGATTTGATCCAGGTGTTCCCTACAAATGAATGTGCTCTGAATGTTCTATCCCTAGCTGATGGCAGTCTGGGTATTGAAACCTTGTTGGAGCTGTGTTATTGTGTGTTTTCACACTCTCCTGTTGCTGTTGTCCACCTGATGTTGGCCAGGAGGTGATGTCCACCCTCTGTTCATGCCATCCTTTTTCCTGCAATCATGAGCTTCCCCTGGAGTCCATAAGCCAAAATAAACCCATTCCTCCCATCAGCTGCTTTTTTGTCAAGTTCTTTGTTGCAGCAACAGGAAAGCTGACTACAAAAGTTTTGGTAGCAGGAGTGGGGTTGATTGTTGCTGCTGGAACCCCGATTTTGTGGCTGTGTCCTGAGATTTTGCAGGGTTGCTTTGCATGGAAATGGATTGGTGTGATCAGATAGAGATGGCACAGAAAGAAATGAAATCTCTGGGCTGAAACTGCTGTCCATTCAGCTGCAATTGTTTGAGAGACTACAACCATTGAGATTGGGCCAGATGATCTGCATTGGGACAGCTGGAAGAATGCAGATTCTTTTGAAGTAGGGGGCCTGAATGCTGAAGGAGATTTCCTGCTCTTCAAAATTGGCTTTGTCACGCTCCCCCCACCCCCAGATTAGCAAACCCACCTGGCACTATGGAGTATAACAAATGTAGGAACAGAGGGTCACTGGATTTACAATACAGTTTTGTTTTTGAAAAAATGGCCATCAGCAATGTGAGGCAGGTGTGCTGAATTGCCTGCATGGAAGCCCAATGGAGCCATGAGGATGAACTGTGGGTTGCAGTGGAAACCCAATGGAGATGTAAGGATTATGGGATGACTGCCAAAGAGGGCTGCCAACACTGAATAAAGTTTTTCTGGACTGTGAACAGTCTAGCTGGAGGGGTAGAATTGGAACTCCAAAAGACCTGTCACTGGTTATTATCAGACTTGGAGTTAGAGTTTGATGTTTGCCCTGTTTGTTTTAAATCTTGTGTTGGTTCAATCTGTTTTTGCCATGCCCAATGCTACCTTTTGCAGTGTGAATGTTCTGTGCCATTATGTTGGGGTTTTTTTGGGGGGGGAGGGGAAGGTATTATGGCTCAATATGTTTGAGTAGCATCAGGGTTGACTTAAACTGTGTGGACTTTTGGAGTTGAGCTGAATGCATTGCATTTTACATCATGTATGATTACTAGTTTGTGGGGTTCAGGGGGGATTGTGATGGTTTGATCCAGTTGCCCCCCCCTAATTGAATGTGTTCTGAATGCTCAGTCCCCAGGTGGAAGTTTGGGTACTGGAACCTTGTTGGAGCTGTGTTGTGGAGGGCAGGCTTATGGGAGTTATAGCCAGCTTCCTGTTGCTGTTGTCCACCTGATGTTGGCCAGGAGGTGATGTCCACCCCTCTGCTCATGTTGTTGTTTTCCCTGCCATGATGGAACTTCCCTTCAAGTCAGCCAAAGTAAACCCATTGCTCCCATCGGCTGCTCTTTGTTGGGTTCTTTGTCGCAGCAACGAGAAAGCTGACTATAACACCTGGTATCAGCCTGTGGCCTCCACACACATATGCACACATGCACATGTGTCCACACCCACATGAACACACCACACAATATACATGTGCATTTAAAACCCTGTATAACAGTTAGGAGTGAACAAACAACCCTCATTTAGCAAAATGGGTTCTTTCCAATGAGTACTAGCTTTAGATGATTCTCTCACTTTCTGCCTTCATTATCCACATTCATTTTCTCAGTACTTACCAAGTACCTCTGAGGTGACTTAGGAATTTCAGAGTTACATAAGCCAGCTTCAAACTAACAGGGGAAAAAGATGGAAAATCTTCAGAGGAGATAAAATACATTAAGTGCCTATCTGCTAGTCTTCTGGGAACTCTTTCAGGAATAAGGGATCTGGCATTTGACCTTGGCCTTGGAGTATTAGGTGTACATATGAGCTGTATGTGCACTCCATGTATGTGGGTGCATGTGGATGTAGGGGAGGGGTGGACTGAAGCACAGACTGAACTAGGACAAGAGCATGAAAGAGAACAAAAACTATTGGGGGAGGGTCACAGAAGGAACAATTGGAAAGAAAGAGTATGTGCCCATGGTTAGGGGCTCAGAATGGCAGGTGGGACCCTGGACCCTATTCCCTTACAATTTGGAGTGGTTTGTCTACTCAGGAACTATTTCTTACTCATCTGCTATATGGTAAGCCCTGTGATAGGAATAGCAGGATACAAAATGAAAGACAAGGCACTTTTGCCAAGACCATGATAAACTTGACTTTCTAGAAAGAGAATTGAAACTCAAAGGGGCTTCTTAAGAACAAAACAAAACAACACAATGAATAAGAAAGAGTCTTTATTGGTTCCTTATTTCTGTGACAAACTATCCCCAAAGTGAAAGATTTGAAATGTATATCATCTCATTTTTTTTTTTTTTTTGTTTTTCAAGGTAGGGTCTCGCTCTATCCCAGAATGACCTGGAATTCACTATGAAGTCTCAAGCTAGCCTCAAACAGCCATCCTCCGACCTCTGCCTCCCAAGTGCTGGGATTACAGGTGTGTACCACACCCAGCTGATATCTTGCTGACAGGTGTGCAGCAGCATGAACACGATGGACACAGCACCTTGTTTCCTTGTAACAGCATCCGCCAAAGTAGCTTGAACACCTGAGCTCTGGGTAGACCATTGGTTATACCAAGGCCTCATTCCTTGCTATGGGTTGGCTTCCCTGGGGTGCCAAGAAGGAAGTTACCTAGAGAATGGCCACGGTGCCCTACCATCACATTCTGTGTGTGTATGTGTGCATACATGTGTGTGCAGATGTACATGTCCTGTACATGTGGAGGACACAGAACACATGTCGACCTTTATCACCTCTTCCTTGAGCTTTTCACTGAACCTTCAGCTGCTTTTGATTCTTTGCACTCTTACCCAGTAAGCCATCTCGCCAGCCTCCTTCCATCACATTCTAATGGGCAAAACAGGTCACAGTACAAAACTACATTCAAGGGCAGAGGGCTGCACAGGACATGATTACCAGGAGGAAGGATGCATAAGTAGGCTACCATGGGAACCTGGTGCCCAATATCCACTAAGGAACACCAGCCCATGGATTATTCTATGGCTTTACCCTATCCCCACCTTTCTGGGCACCAGCGAAATGCAACTGTCTCTCCTGGCACTTCCTGCTCACTTAACTGAATGGCATCAATCTGCAGTGTAGATTGAGCAGGCCAGTATCCAGCTACAAAAAGACTCAGGGCTCAGACCTTCCCACCTACCTGAGCCTGCATCACTCTTGGAGCTCCTGCTCTCTCTCCAGCACCAGTACAGGAAGGAAGAGGCCCCACTAATGTTGGGTACCTGCTACCACTTTTCCCATTTCAAGTTCTGCCCTCCTAGGGTACTCTGAATGCCTTATCCATGTCCAGACTCTGGGGATAAAGCAGAAGCTGAGCTCCTGGTTCTGAGAATGCCACCTCAGACCCTCTCAGGTTTGATTTCTTGTGCTTTCCCACCTTGGTGATCTTTCCAGATCCAAAACCAAACATAGCATGCCAGGTGTGGTCAGAACAACACGCTGCTGCAATGGAGGCTTGGAAACACCAACAGTTGGTTAGAAAAAAGGGAGTGAAATTTTTTTTCTTGAAACTTTTTTCTTTTGAGATGGAGTCCCACCGTGTTAGCTAGAATGGTCTTAAACTCATACACTCAAGTGATCCCCCTGCTTCAAGTTCCCAAGCAGTTAGAACTTACAGGTGCACACACACCACCACTCCTGGCTGAAGCTGTGTATAAGGGTGGCGAGATCCCTCAGGTAATGAGGACAGGTCACCGCAACAACAGCTCATTATCCAAGAAATGAGTGATAAAGGTATACTGAGTTTGGGTATTTGAAAGGCAGACTTGGTGTGCACATTTTAAAGCCATGGTTAACTGGGTTGAGTAGAAAAGGCAAACATGGAGAGTTTTAGTCTGCTTTGTTTTACTTCTCACATTTGTAACCATCCATCAATGATTCCATAAAGAATAACTGAGCTACAGCTCTGGGAATCAGACCCTTTGCATTTAAATTCTGGCTCCACAGTTGATCTTAAGCAAGTTAATTAAATTCCTTTTAGTTGTCTTGTTGATAAAATGAGAACTATATTAGCTCCTATCTCATAGGGTTGCTATAAAAATAATACTTTCAAAAAGTTCTTAATACCCAATAAAATGGCAGCACTCAGTAAAGATTGCTTACTGTTTTATTTCACAAGTTACTACCAGTCCAAGGATGATCAACAGTATTTCTTCTTGTTTTTAAAGATAATCTTGAAGCCAGTGACTTTTTAAGATTGTAAGAAATTAAAGGTATCCTTCAAGCCACATTCTTGGCATCCTGACCAATTCTAAATAAGTCTTAGCAAGAAAAGATACTGTCATGGTTTGATCCAGGTGTCCCCCACAAACAAATGAATGTGTTCTGATAGATCGATCCTCAGCTGATGGCAGTTTGGGTTTTACAACCTCGATAAAGCTGTGTTGTCGGGGGCGGGCTTATGGGGTTATAAGCCAGCTTCCCCCTGCCAGAGTTTGGCACACCTTCCTGCCGCTGTTTGCAGTGCTGTAGCAGAGGTTATGTCCAGCCCTCTGCTCATGCCATCGTTTTCCCTGCCAGAATGGAGTCTCCCCTCGAGTCCATAAGCCAAATAAACCCATTCCTCTACAAGCCGCTTTTGTTTGGGTTCTTTCTGGGCAGCAACTAGAAAGCTGACTGCAACAGATACCAATAGCAAAGAACAAGTTATCAATACCACATACATTTGTTTAAAAATGTTTAATGTAATCATTATTCTCCTAAGCCTCAGAGGTTAGACACTAGAAATACAAGATAATTGTCAGATGAACTTGAGGAGGAACCAGCTGGGAAGCCAACTTTGAATTTGTATATGCTTTCAATGGTTCTAAAATACGCACCTCTCACCACATGTGTGAGGAGAAATCATAAAAGCAATTTAGCATTTTACTTTGGGTGTAGGTGTACAAGTCCACAGTTTTATATTTCTGAGCTCAGTGGCTTTCTTGAAGTCCTCTTTTCTGATACAATCCCCAGAGGCATGTAGAAGAAGCATCCAATGAAACAGAACGGAGGTCCCTGGGCAGGGACCATTTTCCCCGCCTCTCTGTGCTTACATAATTTTATTTGCATAGAAGAACTGCAGGAGCTCTGGATGATAGTGACTCTGAAAGAAATTAGCAAAGAACTTATCATGAATGCAGGGTGTGGGGAGAATGAAGGAGAGAGGCAGCATGACCTGCATGCAGACTGAACTTGAGCTGCCGGTACAATCTCTGCAGTACCTCCCAGGCATTCACCATTAAAAGTCAATTGCAATTGAACTGATTATCTGGGTCAGTTTATGGGGCCAACTTTCTGCTGCACTTGGTCACCTTCTGTGTTAAGCACCTCAGAAGGTTGAGGACCCAAGAAGAATTCTCTCTTTACTTACCAGCTGTCGGGAGAGCCTGGGGTTTCTTTGATCTTCTTCACTCTGGAAGCTGTATCCCTTCTTCAGGTCCAGATATGGAGAACAAGCTCTAACAGTTGTTTTGCAAGCCTGAGAAAAATATTATTGCCATCTAACTGCTTAAAATATCAGAGAATTATAGAAACCCAAGCAGGTGGTCCCAGAGGACTGCACCCAGTCTATGGTCAGGGCCACTGAGAGCATGAACATAACTTCCAGGTCAGTTGCAGGCTTGACTCTTAAAGGACATTTGCTTGTGAAACAGCCATGACTACTCTCTTGGAGCCTGTGGGGAGGAGGGCATAGCTCTGCAGTTTACACAGCCCTGCTCATGGCAGCACTAAATTTCTAAATTCAACCTTTCTCCCTGCCTCCCCAAGTGGTTTTGTGTACAACCCTTTCCACCCAGGGGTGTTGAAAACATTCACCCAGGACTATTCCAAAGCAAGCTTAAAGTTCAACTCTATCAGCACACAATTTTTTCCATAAAGGATTGGGAACTCAGGGTTGGAAATTTATACCCGGTACAAAGACAAAAGCTAATTGGGATGAATAAACATCTCCAGGAGCTGGGGAGATGTCTCCGTGGCTAAAGACACTTGCTTTGCAAGCCTGTTGACTGCAGTTCAGATCCTCAACACCCATTTAAAACTAGATGCAAAAGCGTCTGTATTGCAAGACATTTACAGCAATGGGAGGTGGAGTCAGGAGGATCCCAAACTATACAACTCAGCTTGCCTGGCCTTCCCAGCAATAAAATAATGAGAGAGACCCTGTCTCAAACAAGGTAGAAGGAGAGGACAACCCCCCAAGTTTTTCCACTGACCTACACACACACACAAAATAATAACAATAAATAACTATAATAAATATTTTAAAATAGTTATAAACAGATATTTATATTCATTTTGTGGGCTGCTGTCCCCCTGTTAAACCTGCACTCTGGGCCCCCACCCTCTGTGAACCCGAGTTTATCTATCTGGCTAACAATGGCAGGTTGGGTATAGGCAGAAGTAAGAGGGCATTGCACACGGCAGGCACTTCTTCCAGGATTCACACAGTTCACTACCGGCCACTCCGACCTGCACTGACAGGAACCCCTGTGGCCACCTCTCAAGGAGCAGCTGATTTCTCTCAGTGATTGAAGAATCAAGATCTTACCTTGGCAACCTGGGGATTTCTGTCCTGCAGATGGGTCAGGAGGGAATTCCATGTCTGCTTAACCTGAAGGGTGAAAAATTTCTTCCATTTTCGCCCGGCAAAGCTAGCCAATTGCCCAAACACAACCATGGCCGAGTATCTCACACTGTCATTCTCCTGTGGGTTTCCGTGAAAAAAAGCAACACGACATGTCACCACCCAAAAGTCTCTCCATCAGAGTACATGACAGCCATCATTCTGGGGTGCATGTTACAGGGTAGCCACCAGAGCCAGGGCCCTGAACCTCTTTTTACATAAATGGACACAAACGCCATGCTTAGGCTTTTCTATCAATATCCCTGGGAGAGCTATTTCTAAAGTCTCTGTCTCTGTCTCTCTCGCTCGCTCACTCTCGCTCTCTCCAATCTTCCTTCCCTCCCAGCATTGTCACTCCTCCCTAATCTCTGAGTTTCTTCCATGTATAACAGAATCAAGATCCTATTTCTTCTTCCCTCAAAACCCTGTCATTTCACCTTGCTTTTAACCTGGTCAGCTGGCTTGTTCTTGAAAGCATATCACCCTTCCTTTCTCTCCCAGGTGAGCTGTTAAGACCAAAGTCCAGTGAGCTTCAAGGACTAGCCCAGTGTCACATGGTGAAGTGGACCCTAGTCTCCTGATTCATGGTGCAACATTTTTAGATCAATATTTCATGGTTCCGTCTAGTTCCAGGGGAACCAACTAGAACAGGGCTGGGATGGGTCACCTCAGGGAGAAAGAAGCTTCCATAACTGGGGTCACAAAGACTTGGCAAGACTGGGACCATGATCATTTTTTGGTATACATGGCACATACAGAAATTGCCTTAGAGTTGTGTTTAGTTCACTGCTCTGTGTGTGTGTGTGTGTGTGTGTGTGTGTGTGTGTGTGTGTGTAATTCAACTTAAGCAATACTTACTGAGAGCTGCCTCATCCAAAGCTCTCCCCTAATGTTGAGATGTATAGGAATGCCTATGATGGGTGCCTGTCCTCTGGGACTCTGAGTAGGGGCACATGTCCTGGCAAACGCAGCATGAAACAACAGCAATAAACATTACCTCCGAGAGAGAATCTGCTGGCAGACAGCTCTGCATGGGAATTTCCTTGCTCTACCCACTAAGGCTTTCTCATCAAAAGTTACAGTCTCCTTCACTAACTGCCATCTGGGGGTTGGTTATCAACTGATCAGGGATGGGGAGGGGGGGAATTGGGGAAGTCGGGATAACAACGCATGGTTTGCCCACTAAATAATGTAACTCATTATGGACAATAAATATTAAATTTAAAAAAAAAAAGTTACAGGCAAGCTGGGTTTAAAAGTAGTTGACCCACTGGAGAAGTTTCCCACCGACCCCACTCATTCATCACCCCAATTCCCTAAAGGAGTAAGGGTTGCATATTCAGAAGGGGGCTTGAGACAGTTTAGGATAACAGCCACCACCCCCAAAAGTAAAAGCACGGAATGCCCTTGCGCCTGCCTTTGCAGCCTTCCCTTTGCTAGAGGTCAGGGAAGGATCTTGCTTCTCCTTATCTCTTGCTGCCTAAAGGAGTCCCCTAGATCTGCTTTTCCTTAAACAACCTGAGTCCCTCCCTAGGAAGGAGTTCCCCTTTTCTAGAATTAAGATTCCTGGAAGGATTAAACCTGAACCTGGCATTGTGGTTGGTTAGCTCAACCCCCATTCAGAACCTAGATAGACTCAAATCTGAGTTTCTAGATGGGCTTTCCTCCCCCTTTTGCTTTCTCCTGGCAGGAGCTCTTCAAAATTCATAAGTTGGGTCTTGCAGATTCCTCTCAAGTTCAGACTAAGCACCAACAGCTTGTTCCTTGTTGGGGCCATCTTGTCATCTGGTTAACAGAGCAGATGCTACAGCCATAGGCACTCGCTGGCTGCAGGAACTGTGGGCAGGTCCGGACCTTTCTGTGTCTTGGTTTCCTCATCTATCAAGTGAGGATGATTGCAGTCTCTCCCTCACAGGGTTATTGTAAGGATGGCATGGGGTATTCCATGGCAGGTGCCTGGCACCACTCAGGGCACAGAGGAAGGGCTCGCTAAACACTAACTATTGTCACTGTTGTATGTTGGCATGGCCATTGTCGTCGGTGTGCATATAGTCACCTCTCTGGTGGAATGGAAGAGCAGTGAACAGATACTGCAAACCTTTCCCATCCTCCATAACCAGCTCGACAGTGCTAGTCTCCCCATAAGATTCACTAATGAGTCAATGAATGATGGAGACCCAGTGCCCTGAGCACTTCACCCTCTAGCCACCCACACACACTTGTTCCTTCACCCACTCTGATTTCAACAGCTCGGAGCCTCACTCTCACTTACATCATCTAGAAGAGTCCTGGTCTGTAGTGTGATGTCAGGGAAGAAGGGGCCCAAGCCTTTGCCCTGGATCTTGCCTAGCACGATGATCAGGGTCCTCATGCTCTCGTGGACAACTTCAGATCTAATAGGGTCATACAATCCATGCACCAACAGGGCCAGCATAGTTTTCCTGTGCTTTCTCACCTGCTAGGAGGGTTCAAGAAGCATTAGAAGCATGAGAACGGCTCCCCAGGGGCTGAAAATTCAACCTGACGTCTCATCTTCCAGCAGCTCATCTTCCTCGACCTCCGGAGCACTAGGATGAGAGGCGTGAGCCACTGTACCTTGCTTTTTCTTTTCTTTTTAATTTCTTAAAATTTACTTGCATGTGCGCATGCTTGTGGGTGAGGATGCACCAAGGTCTCTTGTCCCCTGCAAATGAACACTAAATGCTTGTGCCACTTTTGGCATCCAGCTTTAAATGGGTGGCTGGAGAATTGAACCTGGGCCAGCAGGCTTTGTAAATAAGCACCTTTAATAGCTGAGTCATCTCCTCAGCCCCTGGTTTTTCTTCTAATTACTATTTTTACTTAATGTACAAAAGAATGGGTTTCATCGTGATAACTTCTTCCATACATATCATCATACCTTTCTCATATTTAGTCCCCCACTACCCTTCCAGCCCTTTCTCACAGGTCCCCTTCCTCCCCCCTCCTCCAAGTAAACCTCTTCTGCTTTGAAATCAGGATTTGCTACCAACTCTTACCAACATGTAAATGTTCCTATTAAGACAATTCAAGAGCCCAGCTCAGTCTTGGAAGGAGAAGAGAGGTGCACGTTGGGGTGCAGTCTCTGGGTGGGTACCCTGGGGAGCACTTCAAGAGGAGAGGCTGGACCAGGGTGACCCAAGGGCTGGGAAACACTAGATAACTTTATAATGAGGAGGATGGAAAATGCTAATGATGGTGACAGATGCTAAAGGAAGGGGTCTAGAAGATGTCTTCCTAGTGTAACATAAGTTATGAGAAAAATCATGTGTATTCCTGAGGAGGGATTGTATGACCCTTTGAGACCAGCCTGAGTCAGTCGTGTCTGTAAGCGCTGATCCCCGTGGCCACAGTACTGAGGAGAGATGGTTCTGCAATGACCTTGAACAAGCCACGCCCTTGTGCAATCCACTCTTCTCAAATGGAACAGAAACTCGCAGCTTGCTTCCAGCCTGATAGAAAATGACAAGAGTGGCCAGATGTCTCTCCCGTGGCTATTATAGAACTTGACTGTATCAGACAGGTGTGACCAATACCCTCTGATGGCCTCAGAGAAGCAAGTTATCTTGTGAAGATGGCCTGTAGGCAGCGGGGAGAGCAGCCAGCAAGAAACCTCAGTCTTACAACTGGCAGAACCTGATTATGCCACAAGCCACCCTTGGAAGAAGGCCTCAAGCTTAGGAAGAAAGAGTCTGGCCAACTGCAGATTTCAGCCTTGGACCAGACCTCTGACCACAGATGCTGTGACATAACTCACATGCCCTTCGCTGGTTCGTCTGTGTGGCTTGTTCCACAGCAGGAAAGGGACTGGTGAGGGACCATGCCCTAGCTCTGAAGAGTCCATGTATGTATGAGGGCTGGAGAGTCTTGGGAAGGTGGACAGAGCTCCACCTCCCTCCCCTACCTGGTCAGGGATTTCACAGGCCATGATGCCCAGACCTCTCATTGCCAGGTGCCGCTTTTTAGAATTAGGGTCCCGGGCTCTTTCTGCCAAGATGAAAAACACATTCTTCAAAGGCTCCCGCTTCTGAAATCTCAGTTTCCCAAAGACCTGAGAGGTGGGTCAAAAGTGAATTAATTTAGGATTTCAAGTCAGACTATGACCCCAGTCCTAGCTCTGTCTCCTCTCTCTAAAGAAAATCCTATTTTCCCTATTTTTTCTTCTTTTTTTAGCCAAAGATTCCCGTTTGTGTTGCTAATGGCTTTGTGTATACTAAGCCCTTTCTCTCCCACTAGGCTCCACCCTCAGCCCCTATAGGTGCTTGTTGATCTATTCATGAAGAAGCTGGTGGAATAAGGAGGAGTAGAAGAGAAATAACACAGAGCTGGAGTTGGGTGGGTTTGGGAGCCATGGAAAGAGATGCTTACAGCAGTGAACAGTGCAACAGAAGTTGAGAAGAAAAGTTGATGTGAGCTAAGAACACGGATCCCTTTCACAGTGAAGATAGGCTGTCATTCATTTGACAGAAAGATGAGTTCCCTTGGCCCTTCCTTTTTCTGCCCCTCCTGATTTCTCTTCTCTACCTGAATGGCAGTCATGTGCTCCTGGCTTTCTCCAACCCCTCCCCCTATTCCCTCTGGAGCCCCCCTGCGATCATGGCCCTTCTCCATCCTCCCCCATGGCTATTCCAAGGGTCCATTTTCTGTGTCACATGCCTCAACCTCTCAGGGCCTGGAACACAAATGGCAAAACATGACTAAGCACCGGTTCTTGGCTACAAACATCCCGGGACCCCTGAAGGCTGTCCCAAGTCCTGAATGCATGTGGGGAAGCAATGAAGATTAGGAAGGGAAAGCAGAAATGGCACACACCAGGGAACACTGTGTGCTTTCTGCAAAACCTTGTAAATTCTGAGTGAGGGCAAGAGATGGGCTGTCCTCCATAGTGAGCTGAGGAGCTCCCATGCCGGGAAGGCCCCGGGGTCCTTCAGAACACAGAACATGGAATCGCACACAGAGTACCCCCAGATCATGAAGAATCCAGACAAGAAGCCAGTGCCCCATCCTTCGCAAGAGTTCCACGGCATTCTTGAAGAGATGGTCACTTCCTAGCCTTACTGCTGTTTCTTCGAGGTTCTTTTTAATTGTTGAGTTAGCAGCAAGTTAAATCCTTCACAATTCATCTTTTTATAAACCTCCTATCCTTGTTAAAAGAACCTTCATCGCGTGCCTTCCAGAAGGAACCCAAGGAAGGCACTTCTAACTAACTGCAGACATTTTTGCACAGTGACAGTCAGACCTTGGCAAAGAAAGATATCACTGGGGCCCTTTTCCTCTTGGGCTGGGACGTAGGGATGGAAAGGGGCTGGCCCAGGATTCTCTGTGTTTGCTCCATGGAACTACGAAGAAAAAAGAAAGTCCATAATCAGTGCACGAACCCCAAACAACCATCAGGACACATCAGTGTCACCAAGCTTCCTGTGCCAACAAGGGATCAGGAAGGACAAGAAGCCTTCCACCTCGGGGAGGAGCTAGGACAGTCACGGAACAAGTGCTGCAGCAATTCCAGACAGGCAGAGAGGAGCAGCAGCTTGGTGCTCAAGGGTGTCTTCCCTCTGATCCTCCCTTCTACAGGCTTCTTGTATCACGTAAAGACATCAAGAGCTGAAATAATGAATAACCACATACGTTTTGTGTTTTTTGAAGCTCTCCAAAAATGCCAGTGGAGGCCAGGAGTGATGGTGCACGCCTTTAATCCCAACACTCAGGAGGCAGAGATAGGAGGCTTGCTGTGAGTTCGAGGCCAGACTGAGCTAGAGTGAGACCCTGCCTCAAAAAAAAAAAATGCCAATGGATACTCTTTTGGGAGGGGCAGGGTGGTGGAGGATGGTACTATCTTTTACTGGTTTAAAAAACACTTGATTGGTGGGCTAGAGAGATAGCTCAACAGGTAACAGCACTTTCCACACAGCATGAGAGCCTTCGGGGGCCTGAGACCACCTGACTTCAATGTCCCAGCACCCACGTAAACAGCTGGGAATGACCACGCACACCTGTGGGGAGCAGAGACAGATGATCAGTGGGGCTTGTGAAACAGCAATCAGTGAGAGACTCTGTCTCAAGGAAACACATGGGTTAGCAATGTAGGGAGACATTGGAAGTTATCCTCTGGCCTGTGCACTTGCACACATGGGGCACATGTATCTGCCCACACACAAATGCATACAGCACACACGGTTAAACCATACACACACACCACACCATGTATACTACACACACGCCCCCCCACAAAAATCATACCTGCTCTTCACTCAGCAATTCCTCAATCCTACAGACACAAAGTCTATCATGTGATCAAAGGGTAGCTGTCATAACACTGTACTAAACATCACAGGCTCCTTTAATGGCTATAATAGAGACGAGTTACATGTATAGGACAACTCCCCAACCATCAAGTGACTAATGTGCAGTCACTGAAGATTTAATTATCTGTCACGTGTTATGGGTTATGTGACTTTAAACATTGCTGATGCCTAGGCCACTCCAGAGATGATTGGGGGTCTTGGTCTGCCAGCCAGGCCACTGGTTGCTTAACAGGACAGCAGGTGACTCTGGAATATCCAGGCTGGATAATCGCTCCCATCATTTGCTTGTCATTTCTCCTATTAAAACCAAACCAAACTTCATTATTTATCATGCGTGCTAAATTATTCCCCAGTAGGCTGATGAGTGAAAACTGCAAGTCAATGGTGTAAACATTTCTTTTTGTTTTTTATAAATATTTTATTTATTTCTTTTCAAGAGAGACAGAGAGAATGGATATTCCAGGGCCTCCTGCCACTGCATACAAACTCCAGATACATGTACCACCTTGTGCATCTGGCTTTATGTGGGTACTGGGGAATCAAACCCAGGTTGTTAAGCAATGCAGGCAAGCAACTTAACCACTGAGTCATCTCTTCAGTTGTCCCCTTCCCTTTTTGAGACAAGGTCTCATTAACCCAGCCTGATCTCAAATTTCTTATGTAATCAAGGCTGGCCTTGAACTCCTGATCCTTCTTCCTAAGTACTGGAATTACAGGTGGGCACCACCATGTCCAGTTTGTGACAAGTGAAAATGAGAGGGGGAAATATATATATGTCCATATGTGCTTATACCTGCAGAGAACATGGAAGAATACTCAGTACTGCCTCTGGTGGAAATGTGAGGACTTAGGGAGACATACTGCTTTTAGTTCTTTCGAATAGTACATGTACAACTTATGCTTTTGTCACACGTGTATTATTTAGCATAGGTCTCATAAGTAAACAGAGCTCACCGTAACCCCAGCCACAACCTGATTTGGGGGGCTCTTGTTATAAAACATTTTTTGTCCAGCTCTAATGTGCCCTGGGCTCATCTGAGGCTCTCAATCAAATGCAGATTGAGACTGGGCTGGGCTGGGGTTCCATACTCTGCTTTTCTTCCAAGCTCCCAAGGACACTGTGTTACTCAGCTTTCTACTTCTGTGACAAAATACCTTAGAAAATCGAGGTAGAGAGATTAACCAGAGACATTACCCCCCTCAGCTACAATTCATAAAGAGGGGGAACCTTGTTGCCTCCTGTGCTATCCATAACCCCTTGCCACATGGATTGATCCAGTGTGCACACTGAGGAGGATACCTAGTGGATTGGGGATGGGGGGAGAAAAAAAGGGAATATAAGCACAATATTTACTCAATCAATGTATCTAATTTGGGGCAACAAAGATAAAATAAAAAAAAGAAAAAGAAAATCGAGGGAAAGGAGGGAGGATTTATTTTGGTCCACAGTCTCAGAGGCTTCGGTGCAGGTAAGCTGGCCCCACTACTTGGGTCTGAGGCAAAGCTGGCTGTCATGGGTGAGAGCACGTGGTAGCTGCTTACCTCCCCGTAGCCACAAGAGCACACCTCAAGGACACACTCTTTTCTCCTAGGTCTGACTCCTGAGTTTCCATCATCTCCCAATAGCTGACCATATCATGAACGTATTGATAGATGAATCCACTGATAAGCTCGTTCAATCACTCTTCAAAAACCCCACCTCTGAACACTGCTGCTTTGGGGATGGGGCTTTCAACACATGAGCCTTTGGGGGACACTTCACATCCAAACCATAACACACACTAACACTATGATTCAGGTACCACCATTGTGGTGGAGAGGGTGGAACAAGCCACGGGCACTGAGAGAGAACTGTGGGCGGAGCTGCAGGCGGAGACTTCCTGCAGCATGTTGGTGAGCTTGAGGCAGAAGCATACCACGCTGGGTTACAGGAGGATTCCCTGAGGTCCATTTCATGACAGTGGCAGTGATAATTACTAAAATAATAAGGAAGTGGTAGAAGATACGAATAGAGGGCAGAAAGGCCACTCTGGAGGACTTTGATTGCTTGATTTCGATTGGGTTTTACAGATATATTGTTGATTTTTTTTTAATTGAAGTGAAATTCACAGGCAATAAACCAATTTAATGACCTGATTGCAATATCATGCATCCCTTACTGTCCTGGAACTATGTAGACAAGGCTGGCCTCAAATGTGCATTAATCCTCCTCCTGCCTCTCTGCCTTTCCAGTATTCAGATTACAGGCATGTGCTACTATGCTGGGCTCTATTTACTTGTTTTTGAATATGGTGTGAGATATAGACCCAACCTTCTTACAGCCACTGACTTTGGGGCACTATGAAGTTTGGTTTGGTATGATTCCAGTTCCAGAATTGCCATCAGCTGGGGATCAAGCATTTAGAACATATAAGTTTATGGGGGACACCTGAATAAAACCATCACATCTGCCTTGGTTGGCATGGAGCTGAGGGGTTTCCTGTTGTCAGGGAAGTCCAGGGCAAATCAGGACACATTCTCACCCAGGCCTCTTGACCTAGAGGTGGGTGGAGACTTCATTCCCTGGATGGTGCTAGGCATACTTGCTTGGCCTGCAGACACCAGAGAGACACCAAAAAGGCTGTGAAAACACCCTAACTGCCAGTCCCCATTTCTCCTTCATCTCTGGCCAACAGAACTCCCTGTTTGGCTATGATGGGGACCAAAGTAAAACCCCAGAAAATTACACATGCTGCAATTAGGAATTTTCTTTCCATGACAGCTACCTGGCTGAGCTGAGATTCTCTGCTGAGCTGCAGGCATTCCCACAGGCTTTCTCACCCGGCCCATGGGGCTCACACTTGGGCACGCCTCAGAACAGCCTGGCAGACATCAAAGTTCCTGGCCTCAGGACCCACCCCGAGTTTCTGATTCTGTGCACCCGAATCAGGCAGGGTAATATTCTGTGCTTCTAGCAATTTCCCAGGAGATACTGGGATACCGCTGGCCTGGGACCACACTTTGAGAAACACTGCAAAAAGAGAAGGCAACCACAGCCATCTCATTTCCCTCCAAAACAGAGGGATTATCAACTCATATTGAGGTTGTTTTTCTTTCTTTTTTTCTTCACACAACCTTCTGCTTCAGTAGGACCTGCCTGTCATTCTTCACATCGAGGCTCTGGATGGGAGCTGACAGGTCCCTGACAATGGGGACCAGTAACTTAAAAGAAGCACATCCCCCAGGCTGGGCTGCTCACGGGTCTCATTGTAAAACAGCTGGTGTCTGTGTTCCAAGGCAGAAGTGATCATTTCTGGAGGCCCTCCCTCGGGCAGGAAAACAAGCTGCTCTCCTGTTTCCCATGCTCCACTTCTCTTACAAGATTAGCAGAGCCACTAAGGACTCTGGCCAACGAAGGCGGCTTCTCGCAGCTTTAGAAACCCAGCATCCAGCCTGGTCTTAATAGGCAGGGCTAGAATTCAAGGTCAGAAAGGGCTCTCAAGCAGGGCAAAGGGAAGGAGACCCGAGGGGTTCAGCATCATCCTCCTCAACTCCCCACTTCTTCCTTCTCCTTCAGAAAATCAGAACTGTGATCACTTGTCCCCTCACAGGCTTCCTCCCAGAGCTCACCTTGACCTTCAGTACAAAGGCAAAATTACATTTCTCAGTGGTATGGGGACGTGCTCCATCAGCATCCCATGGGCCATTGTCAAAGCCCAGGCCTGGGTCAGAATCTCAAGGACTATAGGACTGAATGAATTATGCAAGGTCCTGGTGTTGCTATACGTGCACATTGGTGTTGTAGGAACTTCTACATTGGGAATTAACCCCCAGATTGCCAGTCTGTAGAGCAGAAGAGACCCAGAAGACACAGTAGGGGCTAGGCCAAGTCATGAGAGAGGAGCATGCTGGTGTTTGCAGAGAATAAAGGGTTGGTAGCTTCTGTCTGTGAAGCACACTCTGTTGCACTGTTGCTATGGTTTGCCCCTCCCAGAATCCACGTTGAAGAATGCTCATTATGAGAGACCGAGGTGCAGGATCATTAAGAGGTGCTCTGTCCTCATGAATGGACTGACCCAGCTGTGTGATTCAAAGACAGATGGGCTAATAGGCCATCTTTGGAGTGAGTCTGCTATAAAAGCCAGCTTGGCTGGGTTTCTGTCTCTCAAAAGAATGTTCTTTAATGCCCAAGAATTCTTCCAGCAAGACCACCAGCTAATGTGGCCCCTTGGCCTTGGATCAGAACTGTGAGCCAAAATCATCTTCTCTATTACTTATCCAGGTTGTGACACTACAGTTTTATTAGCAATAAAATGGACAGATATAATCGTCAAGATAAAATGAAAATCAGAGTAGGGATTTAGGGCCTAGTTCCATGGTGCAGTGAAAGCTTACCATGCACAGGGCCTTGGATTCTAAGGTGCCTTTTCTTCCAGTGCTGGAGATTGAAGGCTATATTAGCCCTCTACCACTGAGTGAAATCCTCTAGCCTTTGGTTATTTTGAGACAGTCTCATTTCAGAGCTCAGGCTGGTCTTGAACTTACTATGTAGCCCAAGCTAACTTCAAATTTAAGAGCCTTCTGCCTGAGCCTCCTAGGTGCTGGGATTACAGGCGTGATTACAGCCACATTCAGCTAGGATGCCATTATTAAAACTTTTTGGTTTTTTTTTTTTTTTTAAAGAAAAACACCTGTAATCCTGGCACTTGGGAGGCAGAGGCATGGTTGTGAGTTCAAGGCCAGAATGGGTTACATAATGAACTACAGGCCACCATCCTGGGTTACATGCAGAGATCCTGTCTCAAAAAAATCATTAATACACAGGCGTGCACACACACACACACAATATGCCCATATATTGTTGCTGCTCTCACTTGTTTTTTACAAGGCAGGGTCTCACTCTAGCCCAGGCTGACCTGAAACTCACTCTGTCGTCCCAGGCTGGCCTCAAACTCACAGCGATCCTCCTACCTCTGCCTCCTGAGTTCAGGGATTAAAGGTGTGTGCCACCACGCCAGGCTGCTCTCACATTGGTTAGAGAAGCTTTTCTTTTCAGATGACAGTGACTATTGGCCCGACTCAAAACTCATCAAAGTGATGAGAAGAAGGAATAATTGAGTTTTCTGCACTAACTGAGTTTAATCTCTATTAAATTCTCCAAGGCTCAGGGCTCCTTGCAGAAGAGGAAGCAGAAAGAACGTAAGAGCTGAAGGATGGGGAGGAGTGCTTTGTATTGCTGTCTTCCAGACACAAAGTTGGGGCTGCATCTATGACCTCACAGTGGCTGTTACCTACACAAGACCTGCGTAAATTGGGGGAGGGGAGTGACATCGGAATATAGTAAGAACTGCTTAAGAAGAAAAGATTTTCAGTGGAGGGGGGACAAGGAGAGCCGTGGGAGAAGATTACGATTGGGGTGCATTGTGTGTAGGTATGGAGGATGTCATAAAAAGCTTTAAAAAAATAAACAAACAAAAACATCAGGGAGGTGGGTGGAGTGAATTGAGAATTCAAGACCAGCCTAAAACTACAGAGTGAGTTCCAGGTCAGCTTGGGCTAGGGTGAGACTGTGCCTAAAACAACAACACACACACACACACACACACAGGATAGGGGTAGCTGGGTACACGCTGGTAAATCCTTGCACTTGGGGGGGGGGCTGAAATAACCTCATCTCAAAAAAATAAGGGGCTGGAGAGATGGCTCAGCAGTTAAGGCACTTGCCTCCAGTGCCTAAGGCCCTGGCTTCAATTCCCCAGGACCCACATAAGCCTGACGCACAGGGTGGTGGCCCTGGTGCGTGTTCTCTCTCTCTCTCTCTCTCTCTCTCTCTCTCTCTGCTTGAAGATGAATAAATAAAATATATTTTAAAAAAAGATTGAGGGATGGGAAGATGGCTCATCAGTTAAAAGGCACTTCCTTACAAAGCCTGCTGGCCCAAGTTCAATTCCCTAGTGCCCACATAAAGCCAGATGCGCAAAGTCGTGCATGAGTTTGAAGTTTGTAGTAACAAGAGGCCCTGGCATGCGCATATTCTTAATCTGTCTCAAATAAATACATAAAATATTTTTAAATAATAAATTGAAAATAAAACCAACAGAGAGTTCAATCAGGGTCACAAAGCTCTAACCTATAGCTTTCAGCTTGTCACAAGACCCCCGCCACCCACACATACCCCTTCCTGCCTACAGCTTCCTCTTCCTCCCAGGAGCTGTGTCTCTCGCACCCAGTACAAGCAAAACCAAAGGACCTTGGGGTGGTGTGCAGAGGGTGGGAAGCACACTTCAAATGAACACAGACCACAGGTTCAAAGACTTCTTGATCACCTGGCTCTTCCCACAAGTCCTAACCCGCTATTCTTTCCCACTTGAGGTAGGCTTTCCTGCCAGCTCATCACAGGAGTCTAATATGGGGGTCCTGGACGCTTCCTGTGTGCACACTGCCCGGGAACCCTGCTTTCACCATCTCCAAGGAAGGCCCTGGGGCTTGTCTTGATTACATAGTGAGTCTATGTGGTCTCACTGGAAAGATGTGGACTCTAACAGAAGACGGCGTGCCTTTGCAAAAATAAAATCTTTCTGGTTCAAAACATTAGGCTTTGGGCTGGAGAGATGGCTCAGCAGTCAAAGGTACTTGCTTGCAAAGCCTGCTGGCCTGGGTTTGATTCCCCAGTACCCAAGTAAAGCCTGATGCACAAACTGGCACATGCACCTGAAGTTTGCTTACAGTGACAAGAGGCCCTGAGTGCACATTCTCTCTCTCTCTCTCTCTCTCTCTCTCTCTCTCTCTCTCTCCCTCTGCTTACAAATAAATAAATAAATAAAATACATTAGGTTTATGATCAAAAATCCTTCTATGTATTGAAGCCAAAAGGCACATTGTGAAGGCCCAATTATGTTTGTGTTTTGTCTTTTACCCTCGTACTTTCTAACAATCCGTCCACCTCTGAAGGCATTAGTGACCATGACATGAATGGCCGTCTGCTACTGGAACCTACTGAAGGGCCAATCCTATAAGGGAGGCAGTGGGTTAAGCTCTTCATACGCGGTGCAAGAGAAGCTGTGTTAGCTGACCTCTGCTCGACATATGTCACCAACTAATCACCACTGTGATTCTATCATCCACCGCTGTGGTAACAGAAATCACCTCACTTCTGCTCCAGAGTGGTGACATGCAGCTTACAACAGCTGTATTTGCTGTTGAAATTGTGAAATAATTTTGTTTGTTTGTTCGTTTGTTTTGGTGCTAGGGATGGAACCCAGGGTCTACACTAAACTATACCGCCATCTCTTTAACTGTGAAATTTAATTAAATATTATATGAGCTGGTACACATCTGAGTACACAAGAAAAGGAAATTGTCTGTCTGAAAGCAATTTTGAGTTATTTCAGAAAGATTTCACAATGGGAAGCTGCTGAAATACAGCTGTCTAATTAGGTGTGTGGAAGTAAAACTTTGGAACTGGAATGACCCTAGAGAGGTTACTTCCCAAAAGTTCAGGCCACACTTCAACAAACCAAGGCTTAAAGTAACAGAGCAGTGTGTGTATGGTTTGTGAATGAAAGACAATGCAAAACAGCCAACTAGTGGATTCATATTCAAAGAAAACACCATGCCCTACATTCATAAAGTCTGTATTTTAGGGGGAAAGTATTTGAGGTACATATCAGCTCGTAGGATTCTCTGCTTTAACCAACTTCCTCCTTAACTAAATCCAGTCCAGATTACTCAACTAAGAGAGCTTTATTACACTTCCTTTAATCCTCCATCTCTCTTTAAAGCTCAGGTCAGATAATATTGGCAAAGGTAAGTTCAAGAGTCCAGAATCTAGACCTTCCCCCACTCAATGGCGCATAAGGCCTCACACATGCAAAACAAGTGCTCTACCGCTGAGCTGTCTCAACACTTTCTTTCTTCAAAAAATTCGTTTTTACCTTGAGACAGAGACTCCCGGACTGCGTTTAGGTTTGCAATCCTCCTGCCTCAGCTTCACTGAGGAACAGGGATTGTGGCTGTGTGTCACCATGCTCGGCTGCACAATCTATACTTTTGATCACTAGTCTAGAAACCCACATTTAGCGTTGACCAAGAGTGTGGACAGTTCAGTCTGAAGGGGCCACATCTTCCCTCCCAGACCCTCCCATCCTAAAGTTCTTGGCTACAAGTGCTGCAGTACAATGACAGATACCTCATTTACCGGCCAATCAACGTGGCTTGTGGACAGAAACAAAAGTAACTTCCAAAGAGAACACCACCAGAAACCCACGTCCAGGGGAGGGACCCGTCTCCCTCTGCTGCCCCTGGCCAGAGCGGCTGTACAGGATGGATGTGGGCACCCCTGCCTTGGTCACCTTACCTGGGGTGGCTGTCACTTGAGCACCGCAGGTGAGGCAGGTCCAGGGCCCCTCAGGAGGACGCCAGATGGGATGACTAGGCTGGACTCCCCAGCCCTGACTCCAGACCGAGAAGCAGCGCCTGCTGGGACCGCAGTGGGGTTCTAGAGAGAGGAGGGGAGGGGTCGGGTTGCTAGGTGGTCCTGCGTGGGGGAGGGACTCGCCCGCAATGACACCCCAAGGTTATTGTGGGCAAGCACAACACGCTGTGCACGCCTGTGGGGTGTTTCTCCGACCTTCCTTTCCGTGCTTTTCCCTTGATCTTTCCTCCCGTCCAGTCTCACCCCCACTTTTTTTCCAGAAGAAAAGAATTGCAATTCTGAGGACCTTCCCAGGCACCAAGGGCGTCGTTCCCCGTGGTGCCGGCAGATGGCGCCATGCTCGCAGAGCGGCCACCGCCCGAGCCGCACTTCATCTAAGGATGCGACACAGTTCTTATAGCCAAGTGGCCTCAGGACGACTTTCACCTGTGAACCCGCGCTTGCAAGCGGTGGACAAAAGGGTTCGTTGGAGTGAAAGGGGAATAATATGGGATCAAAGCATAATATATACTTGTATGAAATCGCCAAGAAAATTTAAAGAACATTTTTTAAGCCCCAAAGATTTCAGGAGCTCCCCATCATTTCTCCTTCCCTGGCTCTCCCACCATGTATAAATCTTTGCATCAGTAAATATTTATTATCTGGACTCATGTTGGATGGTGGAGGCAGTATGTCCTAAAAGAAAAGAAAGTTCTGTTTTCAAAGACTTGGGAGTTTGTCGTTAGGCTATCAGGTAACGTTAATAAATACTTCTTTGTGCCAAATGTCGGTCTTGTTTAGTTTTCCTATGATCCCTATTTTAAAATTGGAGGAAATTATCCAGTAGTGTGGTTTATGCTTTTAATTCCAGTGCTCAGGAGGTTGATGAAAGGAGGATCATTGTGAGTTCAAAGAATAAGACTCTGACACACACACACACACACACACACACACACACACACACACACACGGAGGCATGGAGGGTAGCTTACCTAAGGTCACTGTTTATTTGTGATAGAACTGAAGCACAGGGATGTCTTGGACTCCCAGCCAGGCTGCTAAGCAGTGGAGTTTGTACAGCCCAATCAGGAGACAGGTGAACAAATATAAACCAGAGAAGTAGATCAGAGGAAGAGAAGAAGCGGATACTCCCAAGAAAACAAGAACAATGAAGCTAAAACAAAACCCTCTTTGGATTGGTCTCCAAGGGCACCATAGCTGACCTCTGAGAATACAATTTCAATAGGGCGAGGACAGAAAAAGGAGGAACCACTGCCAAACTGAAGGGCCACCAGGAAAGAGGAAATTCAGATGTCTTACCTCAAAAGGAGAGCGACCGAGAAGCTAGCAAAATCAAGCAAAGGCATTCTGGCTTCCCTGTGTTTTTTTTTAGATAGAATAAGGCCTGTGTGTGTTTAAAGCAATCACAGGGCTGGGGCTAGAGCTCAATGGTAGAACATTTGCCACACATGCCCGAGGCCCAAGTTCAATGTCCAGCCCCACCAAAAAATAAAAAAGAAATAAAAGTGATTGAGAAGGAGCCAAGTGACAGTGGAACAGAAGACAGATGAAGGTGTGGAGGGCCCAGGGGGAGAGTTGGCTCCCCCTCTCACGTGAACCTGAAAGACACGCCCACATCAACTTCAAGTGCCCTCAGTTAGAGCTGCAGAGATGGCTCAGTGGGTAAAGGCACTTGCTTGCCCAGGTTAGATTCCCCAGTACCCACACAAAACAAGACCTACAAAGTGGCACATGCATCTAGAGTTTGTTTGCAGTGGCTACAGACCCTAGCCATTCTCCCTCGTGCTCTCTCCCTCCTCCCTCCCTCCCTCTTAAATAAATAAATAAAACATTTTTTAAAGTCCATCAATTTAGCTTTCAACCTTTTTATAGAACCAGAAGTGAGCCATCTACAAGAGTGGGGATAAGGTCTGTAAAACCATATTCCATGTCCAAACTGACACCTGCAGGGCTTATCGTGGTCAGCAGCTGGACGGGGTTAGACCAGGAACGGAGAGTGGGCAAGCTGCACACTGCACTGGACAGGATTGTCTGCAAACTGTGGTCCACGACTGAAATTTCCCCCCAGGGCATAACTGAACCAGGAGCAGTACACTTTTCTTGTCCATGATGGGCAAGACCCCCAGCAAATAGAATATTAACAACCCTTTCCTTCTAACATTACCTTGTATTCAAGTCTACAGACATCTGACAGAGCAGTGTCTTGCCTTCTGCCCCTTGGGAGTGCTAATGTGCACAAAGGAAATCCTAGGCAGGAGCGGAAGTGGTCCCAGGAAGCCCTGCAGACGCCAGCAGTGGGCTCACCTTGGCTCCTGTACACACTTCTCACAAGGGCAGGGCTATGACTTCTAGCACTGGAATGTTCCAGGCGCCGCACCAATGAGGGGGAGGCTCTGTATCAATGCACGATGCCCAAGCGAATCCTAGAGTCCCTTAGTGTGGCCTTGGGCCACAGCACAGTTCTGGGAATTAGAGGGATGTCTCCTTCGATGATCTGATTGTCGCACGTTGATATTCTGAAGGTGATAGT